>MCFE01000508.1:0-64949 GCA_002104905.1 Basidiobolus meristosporus CBS 931.73 | reverse complement strand
AGAACTTGATGAGGACGTGTATATGGACCAGCCTGATGGGTTTGTTGACCAAGATAACCCCCATTTGGTCTGCAAGCTTAAAAAGTCACTATATGGTCTCAAACAATCACCGAGAGCCTGGAATTGCAAGATAGATTCTTATTTGGAATCTTTGAGTTTCAAAAGGAGTAATGCTGACTATAGTATATACTATAAGCCAGATAGAGCAAATCCAGTTCTATTAGCTCTATATGTGGATGATCTTATTATAGCCGCCAATAACCTAGAAACATTGGAAGAGACTAAATCCAGCCTATCTAAGGAGTTCAAGATGTCCGATCTAGGAGAACTTAGTTACTACTTAGGGATTAAGTTCTCCATAGACAGAAGTACCCAGACTATTACCCTAAGCCAATCCAAGTATATTCAAGATATACTAAAGAAGTACAAAATGGAAGACTGCAAACCGGCAGCTACCCCAATGGAGACAAACCTTAACTTGGTCAAAACTCAACCAAATCAAGAGAGCTTGGTGCCATCTGAAAGCCCTGACTTTCCTTATCAATCTATGGTCGGCAGTCTGATGTATATCATGCTTGGAACACGTCCAGATATCTCATATTCAGTGGGAGTTGTCAGCCAACATAATCAGAATTATGGATCTGATCATATTGCAGCAGTTAAGCGGATTTTTAGATACCTAAAAGGAACTGCTGATATCTGCTTAAGATACACTTATAAGGATTCAGAACAGGATCTTGTGGGATACTCTGATGCTGATTGGGGACGAAATTTAGAAGACAGAAGATCCACCACAGGATACACCTTTCTTTACTGTAAAGGAGCAATTTCATGGAATTCAAGAAAGCAACCAACCGTAGCACTTTCTACTACAGAGGCAGAGTATATGGCAGCCTGTGAAGCTACAAAAGAAGCAATGTGGTTAAGAAAGCTCTTTACAGATTTAGGCCTATGTCAAAAAACGCCTATTACTTTATTTCAAGATAATCAAGGATGTATACAATTAGGTAGAAATCCAACTTTTCATGCTAGAACCAAGCACATAGATATTAGACATCATTTCATACGTGAAGCTATAGAGAGTAACTTAGTTAGATTAGTTTACTGTCCTACAGATGAAATGATTGCAGACATATTTACAAAACCATTAGCTAGAGACAAGTTTGAATATCTTAGGTCAAAATTAGGACTAGTCAGTATGAACATTTAGCTGAGTGGGAGTGTTGTAAAAATTCGTATTTTCCACCTAAATATTCACCTAACTTAGTCACTTAGATCATCACCTTCAAATCCTAGAGAATACTGACCAAATTCCTTGTCGGGATTTACTTAGAATATTTTCACCAAAATACCAGGTACCCAGAACATGAAAATTCTCAAAGTTGTCCAAACAGCCCCAAACTTTGCACACATGTTCTTGGGACCTTCCTTAACCTATTCTACGTGTTTGTAATGCCAAGACCATGTAAAAGTATAAATACTACTTTTACATTCAATAAATCATTAAGTGAAAACCACATAATCTACTTGTTCTCCAAATCACTTCCAATATCTCCAAGACTCTTACAACAGAACCTGCTATCTATAAGCAAGGCCACAGCAGAAGGACTCAGCTTCAGTTTTCACAATTCTGGATACAGGATCACCAATCAAAATGGTGCCCATATTGCTTTGGGTATCAGAGATCAGAATCTATACAAGCTGACTTATATTCTATTATATCTGGAAGCCAATATGGATAACTTAAATGAAGAAACACCCATGCTTTGGCACAGGAGATTTGGACACATCAATTTTGATTATTTGTGCAAATTGATCAAAGAGTATCTAAGTTCCAGAGTAAAAACTGATCCTCAGCAAATTTGGAGCACTGTAGAGCCAGCATATATGAGGAACAAGCCAGCCAACTGTGCAAGAGCTCTGGGTCAATCAAAACTGAGAAAAAATTGTATCTGATTCACTCAGATTTATGTGGAACTATGCGAAATTAATCCTCAAGTAGGAAGAAGCATTTGATCACTTTATTGATGCTTATACAAGATGCATATGAGTCTACTTTGTGGAGAGAAAGGAAGAACTTCAGTCTAAGTTCAGGGCATATAAAGCCACAGTGGAGAGAAAAACTGGTGCTAAAATCAAGAAAATACATTCTGACAATGATGGAACATATACCTCAGAACTCTTCATCCACTTCTGCAAAACTCATGGGATAAAGCAAGAGACTACTGTACCATCCTCTGCACTGCAAAATGGACAAACAGATCAATAATTGATATTACAAGATTGATGGTCCATGATCAAAAATTATCCTATTATTTTTGGGTGCACTCAGTTACCACCACTGTATACCTAACAAATAGGAGTTACAGCAGTATACTCTATGTGTTTACACCAATTGAAGCATGGTATGGATACAGACCAAGTGCAGAGCATCTAAAAATATTTGGTTGTAGAGCATATGCCTAGAAACAAACTACAAATAAGTTAAGATATGAGTCAAAGAGTGTAAAATGCATATTTTTGGGCTCCTGCAATGAATGTTGAGCATACAGACTCTACAATTCCAAAGAAATGAAGCTGGTCAAATCCAGGAATGTGCTGTTTGATGAAATATCAAAATTTTCACAAAGAATCACATCAGATGATGACAAAATTCTCATTTTCAGTCCACCAATTTTCAGGACTGAATCAGAGCAAAACAATGAGAGTTTTTTCCTTCTAAAGGGCTTGGCAACTGTGGTTTAGCCTGAATAAGGGCCCAGGAGTATCCCAGAAGTGATCATCCCAGTATTAAATGCCAGGAGATCCAATTGGACAAGAAATAGCCCAAATTACTATATAAATGAGGGTACTGTCATGATCACATGACATCCATGACCTCTCTTGATCTGGTCAAATCAAAATAGTGAAGAAGTCTCAGTTCCTTCTAGAAAGTTCTACTACATTCCAGCAACTCCTTGAAAGCTCTAAGTCAATGTTACACAATGAAATATTCTATGGTAGCTTCCCTTTAGAATTTATGCTGCTCAATTCCATATTTTATAAGTGCATGCCACATTACCTAGTCACATGATCAGCTGACTCTTGGCATATCCCTACTTGAATCTCTAGTCTGTTTTTTAGTATATTTCTATCATGGCACACTTACTGTGCCTCACCTCAGAACCCCATCAGTATTAGTCAATTATCTTGAATAAACAGCCTTGGCTTAGAAATCCACCTTGTCTTGGTGACCCCACCTAAGACCTTTCCTGGTCCTGCATTGCTTAGCTCTACTCTCCTGCCTTGTGTCTATTGATAACAGTATTATCAGACGGCTCTTGACTTACCTGCAGATCTCTGCCTTGTACCCAAAGTTCTTGGGAAGAACTTGTAAAGCGATACCTAAAATAAGTATCACCCTGAATCTTTCCCTATTCTTGTCCTCTGAAGGCAAAGATACTTTATTGTTGTAACACAATTGGCCAAAGCTGCATTCACTTAATACCCTGCTAGTGTAGTTTACAGTTGTTAAGGTATTGGAAGCTTTAGTACAATACTCTATCAAAGAATTTCAGAGCCAGTACCTTCTGAAGTGACACCAACTGAATCAAAGCTGGGAATTGTAGGTCAGTTATTTCATCATTGGCAAACCAGTGGCTTTATAAACCACATTTTAGCTAGTAGTATGCAGTATTCCTGAACAAGCTCAAGAAACCTCTGCATCTCCTGCTACCCTGACATGTCCAGTCCCAAGTACAACCTTGCAAGCCTCATGGCTGCCTTTGCCCAGCTGCAACAAGACAATGCAGAGCTCAGAAACTCTGTTGCTTGGCTTCACAGCCAAAATACTCAACAGCCTGTCAAGAATCCCTCTTACCATGATCACAAGATAACCTTCACTACCAGGTTCAGTGACTCTTAATATGAGCTCCAGGGCTTCATAAACATAGTCAAACACCACTTGTTGCTACAGCCCAATTGGTTCCCAACAGATCAAACAGAATTTGGTTATATCTCTGACCTGCTCACCAGAGCTGCCTAGAAATGGTTCTCCCTTTGGGTGGAAACCAACTCCCCCCTACTCAGTGACTACCATGCCTTCCTCACAGAAATGGAGTTAACATTTGGTAACACTGATAATGCCAGAATTGCTGCCAACAAGATCAAAAGCTTGAAGCAAGGAAACAGACCTGCATCCATGTATGCATCCTAATTCCAGCTACTAGTCAGTGATTTGAACCTCTGGGGTGATGCTGCCTTAATTAGCCAGTTTCAAGATGGACTTAATGATGAAGTCAGTGACCTACTACTCACACTCCCTGCCCCAGCTACCTTGTGTGAAGCTATACATCAAGCAATCTGATATGACAATTGCCTTTTCCAGAAGAAACAGAAGTTCCAACTTACTTATCTGCCAACCTCCTTCCCAGTAATTCAGTCACCCAGTAATAAGCCTCAAGATCCTATGCAAATTGACAGTGCCAAATACAAGAAACCTACAACAGAAGGTCACTTTGCCAAGTCTTGTACTAACAAGAAGTCCAGCTTCAAACTCCTGCAATTGTCCAGTGAACAACATTCTCCAGAATTGTTGGGAAACTCCAGTGTCTACTTACAATGACAGGCCTGCCTCTGGACCTTCCAATGATTAATTAACACATTGAAGACACCTCATATGCTACCAAGTCCATCTAGTCCTTGAGCATGCCTGTCAGCATACATAACCCTGAATCCAGTCCTGTCCAAGTCCTTGCCCTCATAGATTCTGGTGCTTCCTTATGTCTCATTGACCAGTCCTTTGTCCAGAAGCACAAAATCCTCACTATCCTGAAATCTTGCCCTGTCCAAGAAGAAGTTGCCAATGGAAGATCTCTTACCTCTGGTGCTGTACCCATGAGACATGTCTACTCCAGCTGTCCAGTACTGGCCACCCTAAGACACTAGCCTTCAACATACTCAGCTCTCCCCACCACCCCATAGTTCTTGGAAGCTCATGGTATAGTCACCATGACTCAGCTATCAGCTGGAAGACCAAAACCCTGACATTCCCCAGAATCCATCATTTCAACACCATGAAAGCACCTGACTTTCCTGGTAAAGATGGATCTTTTCCCAAGTTCTCCCAGACCCAGGAGCCCATCATCACTAAAGAAGCCCCCTCTAATGGAGTACCTGCCAAGTATCAAGAGTTTTCCTTGGTCTTTGATAAGTAGAAAGAAGTACTACTCATGGCACATAGTCCCTATGATTGTCCCATTGACCTTAAAGAAGAAAAATCCCACCATCTGGTCCTATCTAAAACCTCCCACAGCCTGAATTCTCTGGGTGAGCTTTGTCATAGGAGTGAATATCTTGTAGTGTTTGGCACTGATTATACAGTCAAAGTTGGCAAATCCAAGGAAGGATTGTACTTCTTTTATGGAGCAGGAGGTTTGCCAGGACTGAATGGCTCCTACTTTCTTGAAGCCCATTCTTGCTCCAAATGAGCTTATCAGATAATCTAGGAACTTGACTTCTTTCTGGTCCAACTCACATTTTTCCAGCTTGGTATAAAGGCCAGCAGTGTCAAGCTTGGTCAAGACTTTTTTTACACATGAATTATGCACTTCTTGAGTCTTGGAGTAGATTAGGATTTCATCAACATAGATAACTACAAATTGGTCAAGGTACTCATGGAGTATGTCATTCATCAGGTGTTGAAAGATAGCTGGGGCATTGGTGAGATCAAATGGCATAACTCCATACTCAAATGACCATATCTTGTTTTCAAGGTAGTGTTCTATTTCTTGCCAGATTTAATCCTGACAAGGTTAAAAGCCCCTCTGAGATCAATATTGGTAAATATTTTGGTAGCAGAGAGTTGATCCAGCAGGGTGTTGATCAGAGACAAAGGGTAATAGTTCTTGATTGTGATCTTATTCAGGGAATAGTGGTCTGCACACATCCTAAAGGTTCCATTTGTTTTCTGACAATGAGGATTGGGGCATCAGCTGGGGACTTGGAGTGCTGAGTAAAGCCTTTCTGGAGGTTTTCTTAGATATATATATGGAGCTCTTTCAAATCTGGCCTTTACTTGGAATGAAGAACAGTCTGAGCCCTTTGATTCTACCAAGGAATAGTGTGCCCCCCTGCTTGCCCACCCCAACTATGAGAGACCTTTCATCATAGAAACTGATGCCTCTGGCTTTGCCCTTGATGCCATCCTTTCCCAGTATGATGACAAGAATGTGCCACACCATATTGCATTCTACTCTCAGATATTTACACCAACTGAGGTAAGCTATGATATCTTTGACAAGGAATCACTTGCAATCATTGTTGCTTTCAACAACAAAGACACTACCTTGATGGTGCAGTCCAGAAGATAAAGATCTTCTGTAATCACAAGAACTTTCAGTACTTTACCACCTTAAAAGGACTAAAACAGAGACAAGACAGATGGTCCCACTTCTTGTCCAGCTTTGACATTGTCATCACCTATAGACCAGGTGTAAAACAAGAAAAACCTGATGCCCTGTTCAGAAAATACTCCATCAAACCAGCACTGGTAAATCCTCCAGCCATTAAAGTAGAAAAACACCAAGAGTTTGAGGTTCAGCAAGTACTAGATTCAAAGTACATCAGATTCAAGCTTCACTATCTAGTAAATTGGGTTGGTTATGGCCCAAATAATCAAACTAGGGAACCAGCAACTAACCTAACAAACCACCAAGATCTAGTTGTACAATTTTACCATACATACCCCAGCAAGCCAAAGCCAAAAGCCTGAGGAAAGCCCCTCAGAAGAGGAGAATAGTGTCATGATCACATGACATCCATGACCTTTTGTTGATCCAGTTGAATTAAAAGAGTGAAGAAGTCCCAGTTCCTTCTAGAAAGTTTTACTACATTCTAGCAACTTCTTGAAAGCTCCAAGTCAATGTTACACAATGGAATATTCTATGGAAGCTTCCCTTTGAAATATATGTAGCTCAATACCATATATTACAATTGCATGTCACATTACCTAGTTGCATGATCAGCTGACTCTTGGCATATCCCCATTTGAATTTCTAGTCTGTTCTTTAGTATATTTCTATCTTGGCACACTTACTGTGCCTCACCCCAGAGCCCCATCAGTGTTAGCCAATAACTCTTGGCATCCATATTGCCAAAAAGTATACATAGTCTTATACCCCTGTATGTATTCCTCAATCTGATAAACACAGGTCTTGAATAAACAGCCTTGCCTTGGAAATCCCCCTTGTCTTGTTGATCCACACCCAAGTTCTTTCTTGGTCCTTCCCTGCCTATCTCTACTTTCTTGCCTTGTGTCTATTCACAACAGGTACAAACTTAACTTATGCCTATTTATTCAATAACAATGAACCCCAGACAGTAAATGAGGCCCTAAATAGCCCTCAGACACAGCTTTGGAGATCTGCAATGACTGAGGAATATCAGGCCCTAATGGAAAATCAAATTTGGGACTTAGTCAAATTGCCAATCAACCAAAAATCAATTAGATGGAAATGGATCTTCAAGACAAAGTACAAGGCTGATGGTACAGTTTAGAGGTAAAAAACAAGACTTGTGGTCAAAGGATACTCTCAAACAAAAGGACTTGACTATACTGAGACCTTTGCACAGATAGCCATGCTTAATACCATCAGATTAAAATTGGCTATTGCTGCCAAAAATAAGTTTTTTTACATCATATGGATGTAAAAACTACACCTTTGAATAAAGAACTTGATAAGGACATGTATATGAACAAGCCCAATGGGTTTGCTGACCAAGATATCTCCCATTTGGTCTGCAAGCTGAACAAATCTCTATATGGCCTCAAACAATCACCAAGAGCCTGGAATAGCAAGATAGATTCCTATCTGGAATCTTTGAGTCTCAAAAGTAGTAATGATGACTATTGCATATACTGTAAGCCAGATAGAGTAAGTCCAGTTTTATTAGCTCTATATGTGGATGATCTTATTAGAGCCACCAACAACCCAGAAACATTGAAAGAGACTAAATCCAGTGTATCTGAAGAGCTCAGAATTTCTGATTTACAAGAACTCAGTTGCCACTTAGGGGTAAAGTTCTCTATAGACAGAAGTACCCAGGCTATTATCCTAAGCAAGTTTAGGTATATTCAAGATATAGTAAAGAAGTATCTAATGGAGGACTGTAAACTGGTAGCTACCCAAATGAAGACAAATCTTAACTTGATCAAAATACAACCAAATCAGGAAAGCTTGGTGCCATCTAAAAGCTCTGGCTTTTTTATCAGTCTACTGCTGTTTATATGAGGCATATCATGCTTGGAATATGTCCAGATATCTGATATTCAGTAGGAGTTGTCAGCCAGCATAATCAGAACTATAGATCTAATCATATTGCAGCAGTTAAGTGGATTTTTTGGTACCTAAGAGAAACTGCTAATATCTGCTTACAATACACCTATGAGGACTCAGAGCAGGATCCTTTGGGATAGTTTGATGCTGATTAGGCATGAAATTTGGAAGTTAGAAGATCCACCAGAGCATACACCCTACCTTACTGTAAAGGAGCAACTTCATGGAATTTAGGGGAGCAACCAGCCATGGCACTTTCCACCATAGTGGCAGAGTATATGGCAGCCTGTGAAGCTACAACAGAAGCAATGTGGTTGAGAACGCTTCTAAGAGATTTAGATTGATGTCAAAAAAAAGCCAATTACTTTATTTCAAGTTAGCCAAGAATGTATAAAAATAGGTGGAATGCAACTTTTTATGCTAGAACTATATACATAGATATTGGACATTATTTTATACAAGAAGCTTTAGAGAATAGCTTAGTTAGCTTGGCCCACTGTTTTGCAGGTGAAACAATTGTAGAAATATTTACCAACCATCAGCTAGAGACACGTTTGATATCTTAGGTCAAAATCACAACTAGTCAGTATGGCCATTTAGTTGAGTGGGAGTGTAGTAAAAAATTGTAATCCCACCTAAGTATTCACCTAACTTAGCAACTTAGATCATTACCTTCAAATCATAGAGAATACTGACCAAATTCCTTGTTGAAATTCACTTACAATATTTTCACCAAAATAGCAGGTACCCAGAACATAAAACTTCTCAAAGTTGTCCAAACAGTGCCAAGTATTACACACATGAACTTGGATCTTTTTAACCCTTTTCCATGTGCTTGGTATGCCCAGAGCATGTAAAAGTATACATACTACTTTTACATTCAATAACTCAGTAAGTGAGAACCACATAATCTACATGTCCTCACAATCACTTCCAATATATCCAAGACTCTTACAACATTTAGGATATTGTCATAGGAGAAGAATGTGCTATTTAAATGTGGGAGAGGAAGGCTTAAGGTGCTAGAAAGAAACAAAGTGCCTTTAACTGCATTTGCCTTAATGTTTAAGACCCGTTGCTAACTCAATTATTAAGAGCAAAAGTGACAAAGAATGCCTGGAAGGCATTAGAAAGCCCATATGAGTCATGCTCAGCTGCTAAGAAAACACATCTTGGACAAAAATTCTGTACTACAAAGGTGCTGCCAGTAGATGAAGTAAAAAATTTCAATTTACAGAAATACCCTGCTGGTGGATGAGATGGAATTCACGGGTGCACCAACTACTGATGAGGATATTATAGTTATCATCCTGAATAGCCTGACAGACAAGTTCCAAGGCCCAGCAACAGACATAGAGTCTACAACTGAGGATATGGCCTTTAATTGTGTATAAAGAACCCTAGGAGAGATTATTGTGATGATCCCATCAAAATACTTTCTCATATTCTAAGTCCTGTGACTGAGATGTAAGGATCCAATCAGGACACCATACAAAGACCGTCAAAAAATGATTGCACCCTAGATCTCACAAAAACTTAGTCAAAATATTTCATCTCAACAATGTAAAGGTGGCTTTTGATTGGTTCTCTGCCAATTTTCTCACTTTCTGATACTGTACACACTATGACCTCCTATGCTTGTGTGCATTGATTGGCTAGTGCCTCTTTTGCACACTCCTTATTTACTGACTTGACCATTTCTCTGACTTTTCATGCATACAAATTGATTTATATCCATTGAAACTTTGGTTGTACCTTGGTTACCAACTGTATTGACCTATACAAGTCCCTATACCCTACACCAACATTAAGCCTAACCCCACACTCAACAAGTAACTCCATTAAAATCCACCACTCAAAAAAAGTATTTTTGCTCTAACGCCCTGTTTCCATGACTTTAGCAGGAACCCTACAGCTTTATGCCACCACTCATTCACTGGTTCCCATATGTCCTGGTCCTCAGCTGGCACTGCAAGGTCTAGCACCACATCTGCCAGTCTTTGCAATAAATCCTTGCAATACTCAAGTGAGTTTTCTTGAGCACTGCTCTTGAAGAAGGGCTGCAACCTCTGAGTGTGCCTGTTGATGTTCCAAACTCTACTGAAGGCATTGTGATAACCTTTTGGGTTCTTGGTGTTGTCACTTTGTATGGTAGTGGGATATCCACTCTCTCAACAATAGAGGATATGGAGGCTGTGGTAGACAAGTTGTCTTTCTCTACAAACTCATCTACCTCACTCAAGTGTAGCTCAACAGGCTGCACTTCCAATTGTTGTGAAAACAGCCATTTTCTTGTTAGGGATTCTGCTTGGCTATGATGGGATTCAGTCTATTTAAGACTTTCAGGATTGGCTTGCAAGAACTGTAGCTTTTTTCTTATATTTTGCTGTCTCTGGCTTGGGAAGACTTCTTTCCATTTACCTTTTCCTTTATTATTGCCAGATCTTTCACTGCCACTTTGACTGAGTGCTTCTTGAATAGAACTATGCTTTTTCCCTGAAATATATTGTGCTGGTGCATCTGTGTATGCCTGCTTTTCCCTTATTAGCACACTTCCAGCTACCTGATGTCTTTTTGATGCTTGTTGGGAGCTTTCAGCCCTGGTTGTAATAGGCCCTTGAGGAAGCTGCTGGTTTTTAGCCATTGCACCCTTGTTCTTCTGCCTATGGTAGTTTCAGCTATTCTAGAGATACTTTCTTAGCTTACAAATGCTGGCGCAAATTCTGTTTGCATGTCTGAATCCAGGATAATGTTTATGGAGCAATTCCAGCTCATCCTGCTTGGCCTTGAGCTCCTGATGATCCCATGGTATGCTGGCCTTGAAGTGTTAGCATGCTAGACTTCTTATAACCTCTTGAACAACAGCCCACTCTTCATTATTGCACTCAACAACTTCACATATCTTCAAAGTCTTTTGATCTTTAGGCTTTGGTATAAACTCTTCATTCTGTCCCTCCCATGCTGTGATAGGTAATCTTTGTGGGCTTTATCTATGGGCACTGTTGCTGTGCTTCAAAGACTGTATAGTGTTCCTCTGCTGTTACATTGGGAAATGGCTCAATTCTTGGCTGTGACATTGAGCTACTTCAGTTCCTTCTTTGCAGCAAAGATACTGCTCTCTCTACATGGGATATTGATTGCTCTGCATGTATTATCTGCTCATCCAGTTTGTGGATTATTTCTGGAGTTCCCTGGGCCATTGCATCTATCTGATCAGCCACTGCACCTGATTGCCCCAGTAATGCTTTGGTATGGGCTGACAACATCCTTGCTAATAAAGGTGGTGGTGTCATGTCAGCCACTTGCTGGTCTTAAACTGGAGGTTCCACTTTTGCTACACTCTCATCTGCCTCAGCATTATGGTCAGCTTGTGGCTCTGCAGAGATTGATAATTACCTACTTGACTGACAGCCTGAGGAGTCTGCATTATTACCTTCAGTGGGCACACTCTCCACAGGGTCTTTTTTGTTTGTAGTCCCACTTGTTGCACTGAATATCAGAGAAACTGTTGTCCAGCTGTTCTTCTGCTACTGTCAGTAGTGGGTTTTGGTTGGGAACCAGTCAACTTTACTTTGTTTATGGCCACATATATATGGAAGTGAGTCAAACTAAAGGTGAAATAGTGTTACATATACTTGTGTATGAGGTGCCACAACTTTATTTATAATGCTTACTATAGCAGGTCATCATTGAATCTTACATTCATGTAGGTACAATGTCTCAAATACAAGACTCTCTTAGATTCACATGAGTATTGACAAAGAATTGATATAATAGTACTAAGTTGCTGAGTGTCAAACTGTTTGCCCCATGGAAAAGACTACTTTGATTTAACACTGTAAGAGAGGATTAAAAAACCATGTTGCTATTATAGCAAGCCTCTCAGCCATGAAGCACTCAGACAACATATGAAGTATTACAAGGATCACAGCTAGTGTTTTGCCACACAAGTCAAACTTGACCACTTATCAGTCACTACTGTACCAAAAATATCTTGCTGGCCACTTGATTCTTCTAAAACAGCACCTAGAAATACTTGTCACCTTGTGCAAACTAAGTCAGGTGAGTTTGTGAAGCCTTTAGGCTACACCACCCTTCTGAATATGGCACACATAGTGATAGCTCCAAAGAAGCAGGCACATTGAAGGATTGTGACCCTATCTTCCCTAACAACAGTACCCTGCATATGCCCATTAAGATCCCATCATGCAATAAGACAACACCTGTTGAAAAAAGTGCTGAGGATCCTTTATGGAGTCATATTAGCCCAGTAATCCATCTACTGGTGGATGATGGGATGTTGTGGCTAGAGAAGTGGCACATTTCCACTGATATCAGTAATGGGGGCTTTAAGGACTTACTAATACTTCTTGTCAAAATCATCCCAGGATGCAACTTACCAGGTATATGATATAAATGGACTACCATCATGCAGCTGGCTACATATGCCCCAGAGGCTGTCCTGATACTAGCATGTGATAACAGTTGCATGGCATTCACATCAGAAAATGCCACCATTGCAAGGTGTCCAATTTGCCAAGAATCTACCACTATTGCAGGAAGATGTTGCTCACACTCCAGATATATAACAGTGATACCCTGTCTAAAGAGGCTCATGCAGTCCAGGAAATATTGTGAAGCTGTAAAGTATGGAACTCAGTATCAATCAGGCACAAACATATTCAATAATTGATGGTAAACATTACCAACAGCTAAGAAGCAAGGGCTACTTTGAAGGAATATACCAGCATGCCTCTGCCTTGGCACTTGATAGATTCTGTGGTAACTGAAAGTATTACATTACCACAATATCTCAAAACTAATATTACACTTATTTCTTTATTTTGCTTTTGCCATTGTAACCCACAAATGAAAGATCAAGAATTTCTCACTTTGAGAACAAAAGCTTCAGACCCAAACAAGTAATCCACCAAGGAAAATAATGTCATGCAGAACACTCGGTAGCACACACATGTTTCAAATTACAGATTGTTTGAGGCAGTACTTAGGGAGTTTTGATCAAAAGAGTCCAATTACTATATATATTAGGCCTCTATTGCTAGGATTACTATGGTGACTTTGATTGCATGTAACTTCTGAACCAGCCAATCAAGTTTCATGATATTACCACAGGTGCGGTGTAGTGGGGTGACAGTGACACCCACTGACAGATGTGCTCATTCCCCTATTTTCTACTTCCCTATATCTCTACTACACTTATTTCAGTTTTATCCCATTTGTCTTACCCAATCAGTACTATCCCATAAGCCAGTTGACTATCACACCTGCTTACCTTATTGCATGAGTTACCTCTCACCTTATGTAAGATTACTAGCTATAAGTACATCTATATTTGGCAAGTACCCGCGCCAGTACCTGTAACACATGATCAACCTGTGTCACCATCCCTACCATTTCCATACCATATATGGTATCCCTATGTTACACAAGTCTCAGAATACTGATTCCTGATTGGTTGGATGTGCTGTGCCACTTAGAATCTTCCAGCACCTACTTGGAACATTCTTGGGTCATTCTGATGTCATTAAGATTTCTATTGATATCTGGAACCTTCTGGAACACCATGATTAGTAATCACTTAGCCAGTGAGAAAAGTATATAAGGGAGGCTATCCCTCAACAATAAATCATCAACCCTTTTATCAATATACCAACTTGTTGATTAGTGTGATCATTGCTACCTGCTGCTACCTGAACTTCCAACCCTAGACCGCAGGACACTCCCAGGAAACCGTGCTGACAGCCAACTGACCTTGGAGGTACTACTTACATGGAATACTCAGAGTTGGCATCTTTTATTATATTTGATTCTTTCCCAAGTTTGTTCTTGTACAGGCAAAGACACTTTTCTGTCTTTGTAACTATTGAATACAGCTGCATTCTTATCAAGTCCCTGCTGGTGGAGTTTACAGTAGTTTTGACTTTGGAAGCATTAGTACAATGTCATCTCAAAGGACGCTGAACCCAGCACATACTTTTGTTAAGATGCCAACTAAGTTGGGGATTGTAGCTCAATAGTTTTCCCTTGAGAAGCTTGTGGCTTTATTCCCCTTCACATTAGATTAGAGACAGAACCCAAGTATTCCTAGCAAGCTTTTGCCAGAGGTTATTGCACCCAGTGAACACCCCACACACAAAACACTTGAGAAGTGTTGGACATATCTCTCCCTTGGACCTATACACCACCACAGCAGCACCTATGTCTTAACATTGCAACTGCAAGATTTTAGCCTTGTATCTCATGCATTGCTAGTGCAGTTGCCCAAAAACTTGGATCCTTCACATTTTTGTATATATGGCTTCCCCAGCTGAAAAATATAATGGAGCTCTCTTTCCAGAGTCTCCACACTATAATTACTAGTCCAAATGTTAAAAGACTTTGCCTGCATTACTTACTCTGTTGAGTAATCTAACTTTGATTAAAACTACATCAGTAAAGAGATTGCAAAGTTCACAAGATTCCAATAAAAGCTCTACAAAAACTCCTACTTTTCTGTTGGAAAAGTCCCCTTTAAGAAACCCCTTCACTCTGAACACACCTTTTTATTCTAAAGACCCCTTTAGAGACCCCTTTAAGAAGCCCCCTTACTCTAAAGTAGCCCCTGTAGGCACCCTGTAGTGTAAAGTCCACTTTAGAGACCACTACAAGAAGCCCCTTTATTTTAAAGACACCCCTTTAGACACCCTTTCAGTTTAAAGTGGAGTTCAGGACTTCCACATTAGGAAATATTTTTTTCTAAGAAAAAAATGACTTCCATATAAGGAATAGTTGCTATAAAAGTATATAAGCCCTATGGTCAACAGAAGGTCAGAATACTGCTGTAGAAGTGAGATACATTGCCTAGAATATATTTTGAGCCTAAGATTGAAGATATTGGTGAGAGTTTTATATTCTATCAGTATATCAAGCACCCAATAAACTATTTTAATACTAGCTTACTGGAAGTTGTTGTACATTGTTGATTAGCCTCTACATTGTAGAACACACCCCAAGCTAATTATAACTCAACAGAACAAGTCTTGCAATACAAGTACTCTACCAGCAAATCCTGCTGGCCACTGATTCTCATCAACCTGAATCTGCTGCCTATCTCATGGTATCAGAGCAGAAATATGATTGTAGTCTCAAGGTTATCTGGGCCTAAATTGCCATCCAACCAGGATAGCTATTGGTATCCATTGCTGGATGAATTTTGTGTGCTTCCAGCAGGATAATGAAAAATGGTGGCTATATCAAAGCGCATATTATTATCTCCATTGAACATACACCAGCCATCAGCAAGGTAGCCAGCTTTTCAGGGCACAATGGATGGTATTGCTGTCCAATATGCAAAATCCAGGGGACTTACTCTGTAACTCACACACATTACTATTATCCAAACACCAACACTAGGAACGTCATTGGTCTGCAGAGAAAATGTACAGAGCCCTATGGAAAATTATTGTAATGATCCCATCAAAAGACCATCACAAAGTTAAAGTCCCATGACTAGGAGGTACTGATCCTGTCAGGACACTGTCCAGAGACTGTTGAAAAATCATTGCACCCCAGATTTCACAAAAAGCTTAGTGAAATTTTTTCATCACAATAATATATAAGTGACTTTTGATTGGTTCCCTGCAAATTTGCTCACCTTCAGATCCCAGACATGCTATCACCTCCTACATTTGTGTGCATTGATTGGCTAGTGCCTCTTTTTCACACTCCTTACTTCCTGACTCAACCATTTCTTTTACTTTCCATGCATACATATTGATTTATTTCCATTGAAACTTCAGTTATACCTCAATAGCCAATTGAATTGACCTATACAAGTTCCTATACCCTACACTAACATTAAGCCTAGCCCTATGCTCAACAAGTAACTCCATAAAATCCACTGCTCAAAAAAAGTATTTCTGATGTAATACTCTACTTCCACAACTTTGGTGGGAACCCAACAGCTTTATGCCACTGTTCATTCACTGGTTCTCACACATCCCGGTCTTCAGCCAGCACTGGAAGGTCTAACACCTCATCCGCCAGTCTTTGCAATAAATCCTTGCAATATTCCAGTGGGTTTTCTTGAGCACTGCACTTGAAGAAGTGCTGCAACCTCTTGGTGTGCCTATTAATGTTCCAGAATTCCACTGAAGGCATTGTGATAGTGTATCAAGCTCTTGCCATTGTAGCCTTGTCTGTCAGTGGGATCTCCAATATGTCATCACTGGAGGATGTGGGGGCTGTAGTAGACAAGTTGCCTTTTACAGCAAACTCATCTACCTTACTGGAGTATAACTCAACTGGCTGCGCTTCCAACTCTTGTGAAAACAGCTGTTTTCTTGTTGGTAATTCTTCTTGGCTATGATGGGATTCAGTCTGTTCCAGACTTGCAGCTTTAATTGGCAAGAACTGCAGTTTTTTTTCATGCCTCCCTGTTTCAGGATTGGGTAGATGTTTTTCCCTTTCCCTTTTCCTTTATCACTGTCAGGTCTTTCACTACTATTATGTCTGATTTTTCTTGTAAAGAACTTGTTTTCTCCTGGATAAATTCCGCTCTGACACATCTGTTTTGCCCTGCTTGTCCCTTGCTGGCGCTCTTCTGGCAATGTGACATTTCTTTTCTGCTTGTTTCAATCTCTGAACTATCATTGTTAAGGGCTCCTGTAAAAGCTGCTTGTTTTTATCACTGCCAGGTCCTTCACTGCTACTTTGACTGAGTGCTTCTTGAGTGGTATCACGCTTTTTTCTTGTTAAGTGTTGTGCTAGTGCATCTGTGTCTGCCTGCTTGTCCATAATTGGCACACTTACAGTTACCTGACATCTCTTTGATGCTTGTCTGGAGCTTTTGGCCCTGCTTGTAATGGGCTTTGAAGAACTTGCTGGCGTTTAGCCATGGCACCCTTGTTCTTCTGCCATTGATAGTTTCTTCTATTCTTACAATACTTTCTTAGCATACAAATGCTGGCCCAAAGTCTGCTTGCCTGTCAGAGTCTAAGATAATGCTCACAGAACTAATAAAGGGCATTCTGCTTGGCCTGAGTACCTGATAGTCCCAAGGCATGCTGGCCTTAAGGTGATGGTGTGCTAGACTTCTGAGAGCTTCCTGAATATTACCCCACTCTTCATTATTGCACTCAGCAGCATCACAGATCTTCAATGTCTTTTGATTTTTAGGCTCTGGTATGGATGTCACAATGTCCCCCTCCCATGCTGTGGTAGGTTCTTCTATGGGCTTCATCTTTGGGCATGTTGTTGTGCTTCAAAGTCTGTACAGTGCTCCTCTCCTGTTACATTAGGAAATGGCTCAGTTCTTGGCTGTGACATTGAGCTACTTGAGTTCCTTCTTTGCAGCAAAGATACTGCTTTCTCTACCAGAACATTGACTGCTCTACATATATTATCACCTCCTCCTGTTTCTGGGCTATTTCCTGATTTCTCTGGGCCATTGTATCTATCCTATCACTCACTACACCCAAATGCTTTGGTATGAGCTGACAACATACTTGCTAATATGGGTGGTGGTGATGTTATGCCAGCCACTTGCTGGTCTTCAACTAAGGGTACTGCATTTGCTACATTCTCATCATTCTGAGCATAACAGTTAGCTTGTGGATTTGCAGAGGTTCTCAGTTGCCTACTTGACGGAGAGCCTGAGGAGTCTGCATTATTACCTTCAATGGGCACACTGTCCACAGGGCCTTTTTTGGATGTAGCCCCACTTGTTGCACTGAATGTCAAAGCAAGCTGTTGTCCAACCATTCCTCTGTTGCCATCAGCGGTGGATTTAATTGGGAACCAGATAACTTTGCTTTATTTTCTGGCAGCATATATATGGAAGTGAGTCAAACCAAAGGGGAAATAGTGTTACACTTACATGTGTATGTGGTGCCACAACTATATTAATAATGTTTACTATGGCAAGTCATCATTGAATCTTACATTCATGCAGGTGCAATGTCTTAAATACAAGACTGTCTTAAGCTTACATGAGTATTGACCAAAATATGATGTAATAGTATTATGTTGTTGAAGGCCAAACTGCTTGCCCCTTGGACAGGACTACTTTGACTCAATGCTGTAAGAGAAGAGAAAAAAGATCATGTGGCTATTGTGGCAAGCTGCTCAGCCATGAAGCACACAGACAGTGTAGGAAGTATTACAAGGATCATGGCCAGTGTTTTACCACACAAGTCATATTTGATCATTCCTTGGTCACTACTGTACCAACATTATCTTGCTGGCCAGTTGATACTTCTATATTGGCACCTGGTCATCTTTGTCACCTTGTGCAAACTGAGTCAGGTGGGTTTTTGACACCTTTAGGATCACTTTAACCTTCTGAATATGGCATGCAGAGTGATAGCTCTGACAAAGACAGCTCACTGATGGATTTTGAGCCTACCTCTCCTAACAATAGTACCACATATGAGCCCAGTAAAATCACCATATGCAACAAGACAACACCAATTGAAGCAAATGCCAAGGATACTTTATGGAGCCACGTGAGCCTAGTAATCCATCTACTGGTGAATGATTTAATGTTGCAGCTAGAGAAGTGGCGTGTTGTGGTGGTGTAGAGATGCTCCTGGGAGAAGTTACACAACTTAAGGTGTGTGAGGTGTCTGATGGGTGCAATAAATTCTGTGTCAAAACTGCTGGTGTCTTTGTCAATATGCCACTATGGTAAAAGCTCCTGCTTCTCTAGCTTCCTAGATGCTCCAAGTGTCTTCAAAGGTCTCTGTGTGTCTTGTTCACTACCCTGAAAAGCCCCTTGATGGCAAGTCTGAGATGTAACTGTTAAAGGTAGGTGCCGCGATCCACTGCTAATCAATAAGGGAGAAGTGTTACTGATAGAAGGGATGATTTATTGATGAGGGATTGCTTTCCCTTAAATACTTTTCCTGATTGTCAAGTGATTACTAATGACAAGGATCTAGAAGATTCTAGGCATCAGTGGAATTCTTGGTGACATCACTATGAGCTAAAAGTATGCCAAGAATGTCCTGGAAGGTTCTAAAAGGCACAGCACATTCAACCAATCAGGAATCAGCAGTCTGAAACCTGTGCAATATAGAAATACCATATATGGTATTGAATTGGTAGGGATGGTAACACAGACCTAGGTCATGTGTCACAGGTACCGGCACCGGTACTTGCCTTATGTAGATACATATACTGATCACAAAGCTGAATAACATCTGGGATAACTAATGCTAATAACTAATCAGGGTAAACATCATACGGGGATAATACTGATAATATGGGCAAAAGAAGAATGGGATAATACTGATAAGATAAAATATGAATAAGTATATCATAATGGCTATATGAATAAACTTGTCTGTGGGAGGTATGTTTACCCTATCACAGTGTTTCCACTAATATCAGTATTGGGGTCTTTGAGGATTTATTACTACTTCTTGCCAAGTCATACCAGGATGCAACATAGCATGTACATGGTATAAGTGGACAACCATCATGTGGATGGCAACATGTGATCCAGAGACTGTCTCAATTCCAGCATGTGTAACAGTTGCATGGCATTCACATTCAAAAATGCTACCATTGCAACATGCCCAAATTTTCAGAAATCCACCACCATTAAGAGAAAACATTGTTCACACTCTGGATATATTCCAGTCATTCCCTGTCTGAGGAAGCTGATGTAGTCCAATAAATATTGGAAAGCTATACAGTACCACACTCAGTATAAATCAAGCAAAAACATATCCAATATATTTGATGGCAAACATTACAAGCAGCTAGGAAGCAAGGGCTACTTTGAAGGTATGTATGGCCATGCCTTTGCCTTAGCAATTGATAGATTCCCATTAAACAAGTACTTTACCAGCAAATCTTACTGGCCACTGATTCTCATTGATCTGAATCTGCTGCCCATCTTACAGTATTAGAGCAATAATCTGATGGTAGTCCCACTGGTATCTGGACCTAAATCACTGTCCAATCTGGGTAGCAACCTGTATCCATTGCTGGATGAATTTTGTATGCTTTCCAGTAGGATAACATTTAATAGCCATTATATAAAAGTGCATAGTATTATATGCATTGGAAATACCCCAGCCATCAGCAGATAGCAGGTTTTTTCAGGCACAATGGACGGTATTGCTGTCAAATGTGTGAGATCCAGGGGACTTACTCCATAACTCACACACATTATTCTTACCTAAACACCAGCACTAAGAACATCATCTTTCCACAGAGAGAATGTACAGAAGTCAGCATGCAATTGCAGCAAGGTTGGCAAGCTATATACCATTGGCCAGAATATGGAATCAATGGGAAACTGGAGACACTTAAGATAGATGATATCTGTTGGAGCAAACACTTTCCACTGGGAGAAATGCATTTGCTTTTCAACAATATCCCTATACTGATAATCAAGTTGTACCTTGGGCGTTTCAAGCTAAATGAGCCCTTTGAGATACTAGAGAAATTTGAAAGAATTGGCAAGATATTACAGAGTATCCACTACCCTAAGTACTTCTCATGAGCTCCAATTAATATTCATATTCATGTGCAACAACACAAATGCAAAGACTCGATAAACTGGTTACGTATTTATTCAAGTGGTGTTCTGAAGCCATTGCAACCAAGAGTACAATGGAAGCATTGGGAGTCATATGTGGACATTGTAGGAATGCTTATCCAGAAGCAGATCACCAATGCCTACTTGATGCATCTATAGCTGTTGTGTGAAGAGTTTGTAAATGTATTTGAATGGCTATACTACAAATATAAAGCTGAATACTTAGATCTCTGCTGCTACTGTGTCCATTCTCCACTCCATCCTGCATGGTACGTGGAGAATATTGGGCCTTGCTTCACCTTTTGGGAGTTTCCTATGGAGCAGAAACGTGGAAGATAGGAAGAAAAGTCAAATTGCAGCTACTACTATATCCCAATCACTTCAAGATGATGATGCAAAGAAATGAGTCATCAGCCTCAAACTACTTTAGGAAATACAATTAGTCATCATTTGATCTAGCAAAATGCATATAAGGAGCTGCTGGAACCTAAATAAAGATCAGTTCAGGTTTTAGTGAATATCATGCAAGCTAAACTTCCTGTTCCTCTACAACTCTTATACCAAGACTTGAAAAATTGCTAGCAGCAATGACCAAAAACCTCCCTCCTGAAGAAAGAAGCCTCCCTCAAGATGTCCAAAAATCAAGAATGAAAGAATGCTATGCAACAAATCCTGGCCCAGCAGCAACAATTACTCCAGATCCTTAGCCAGCAGCAACAAGGAATGACTACCATGGCCCAAAGCCAGCAAAACCTGGTCAATAGCAACTTTAGTGTGAAGGTCAACTGGTACCATGGTAGAGTCAATGAAAACCTGGGAACTTGGCTCTTCCAGATTGAAGAAGCTTTCAAGCCTAAGGGAATTACTCCAGAAAGCTAGTTACATTATGCAGCCTCTTACCTGGCAGATGCAGCTTTACAGTGGTACCACAACAAGATCAGGTCAGCCACCATGATGGGATGCTCTACAATCTCTACCTGGGATGAGTTTGTGTTGGAAATTCAGGATGCCTTTGAGCCCCCACACCAATAGACACTACTAAGAAGAAAGTTGAAGACACTCAAACAGAAAGGAATGGTCCAAGAGTACATCTATGAATACAGATGTACTTGGGCAAATTGAAAGAATGGACCCTCTGGATCAAGTGAAATACTTTGTTGATGGGTTGAAAGAAAGAACTTGTAAGGAAGTGAATTATTGAAGATCTCACACTATTGAAGAAGTCATCAAGATTGCCATTGACTATGACTCAGCTATGTTTGGAGTTGGGAAGCACAAAATGACTAATCAGATAGGCTACTATCACTGTGAAAGAAGACAATTGGAAGCAGTGCCAATGGAAATAGATGCTATGCAGAAGAATCCTACCTCAGAATAATGTAAGAAGAAAGGACCTTGTTTCAATTGCCACCAGCAGGGACATATTGCAAAGTACTGCCCTCAGAAAAGAAATGGACACCAGTCATCAAGAGCCTTTAACAATATTGAGGCCCTGGAGTATAGTAACAAGGAGGATGAACTTGAAGAAGACTCAGAACTCACCTTCCATATGACAGAAGAATACCTATCACAGATGACCCCAAGCTCAGGAAAGTTATTATACTGAAATGGAGTAATCAATGGAGTACCTGCCCACATCATAATTGACTCAGGAGCAATGCATGAGTACATGTCAGAGCAATTTGCTTTGAAAGCTGGAATCAACTTGGAACCCACCAAGTCAACCTTAGTCACAACAGCTGATGGGAACTCTCATATAATCAACCATATACTCAGCCAGTAAGGATTAACACCCATGCCAAGTTTCAGCTTCCTAGCTCAATTTCTAACAGATTCCTTTTGGAACCTTCCACCACCTTGCAGAAAGTTCCTGACCATCCCAAACCATTGTTACACAATGGAACATTCCATGGAAGCTTCCCATTGGGTTTTTCATAGTCTAGTTCCATATATGGAAGTACCAGGTCACATGATCAGTTGACCCAATTTATTTCCCCATCCTGTCTCAGTGCCTTGCCTTCTATATTATTATCCCCAGCACTGCTGCTGTGCCTCACCCCACAACCCCTTTAGTAATAGCTAATATCTTGGCATCAGTATAGCCAAAAGTATATATAGTCCTATCCCCCCTTTAGTATTCCTCAGTATGATAAACACAGGTCTTGAATAAACAGCCTTGCCTTCAAAATCTGCCTTGCCTTGTTGATCCACACCTAAGTCCTTTCCTGGTCCTGCCTTGCCTAGTCCTACTCTCCTGCCTTGTGTCTATTCATAGCACATAGTGAATAGCACAGGAGTAACCTTAGACCCTAAGAAGGTTGAAGTTATTAAGAATCAAAGCAGCCCCACAGCGTATCAGAGCTTTGTCAAGTCCTTTGCAAGTATTGCAGCCCCTTTAACTGATATCCTTAAGAATGACAATACCTACAAGTGGGACATAGCTTGTGAAACTGCCTTCCAGATGCTCAAGAATGAACTTGCTAAGCTGCCAAGCTTAAGAATACCCAACTCTAGAAAAGAGCTTACTCTGTGCACAGAAGCTTCAGATTATGCAATTGGTGGAGTGTTAAGCCAAGAACACAAGGGAAAGGACTACCCCATTGCCTTTGAATCCCGGAAACTGAACTCAGCAGAACAAAACTTTCCAGTACATGAGAAGGAGATGCTTGCTATAATACACTGTTTGAAGACATGGAGATGCTATATTGAAGGAGTCAAATGCACTGTGAAGACTGATCATGCCTCCCTCAGTATATATTCACTCAGAAGGTACTCTATAGAAAAATGACAAGAAGGTGTGATTACATTCAGCAATCTTATTTGGATATTGTCTACTGCCCTGGAAAAAACAACATGGTTGCTGATGCCTTATCAAGATTAGAACAAGTTGCATAACTCAACTTGGTGCATGAGTCATATTGGCCTAGCCTATTAACAAAGTACTTGGAGAACCAAGCCATTCCTAATGAGGTGGATGAAGATATCAAGAAGATAATCCAGGATGAAGCCAGCAAATTTGTAGTACAGGATGAAACACTCTACCAAATTGTTGATGGAAGCCCCATTGCCTATTGCCCTTATGTTTCTTGCCTGGATTTAATACTCAAGCTACAAAATGGATATGGACATCTGGGAATTGAAGGAACTTATAGCCTTGTGAAAGCCAGAGCATGGTGGCCTAGAATGAAACATGACATTGAGAAGCTAGTGAAAACATGCCCAAATTGCCAAATCAACCAAGGCCAACCACAGAGAATTGCTGAACTCTTTCTTTGGAGGCTGTTAGACTATTCAAAAGATGGGGAATTGACTTTATTGGAAGACTGCCAACTACCAGGAAATGCAAACATTGAATCCTAGTAACTATTGACTATGCCACTACATGGCCAGTGGCTAAAGCAGTACCAACAGCCAGTGAACAAGAAGTTGCAAGTTTCATCTACCGTGAGATCCTTATGAAGTTTGGATGCCAGATAGAGATTCTATCCAATAGAGGTGCAAACTTTAGGGCAAAGACACTGGAAGCTTACCTGGAAATGCAGCAGATCAAACACTTGAAAACCTTGGTATATCACCCCAGAACTAATGGAGTTACCAAACAGTTTAATGGACTATTTGGCAAAATGCTGTCCAAGTATGCAAATGGAGTTGTCAGTAGATGGGATGAGTATATAGTCCAAGCACTCTTTGCATGCAGAGTCAGAGTACACAACACCACCCAGCAATCACCATTTTACTTAGTGTATGGATGTGAACCAAGGATTCCAGGAGATCTCACACAACCAAAGCTTACAGAGACCTCAGGGGATGAACTCAGTCAGCCAAGTAGACACCACCAAATGGAACAAAGGTGCCAAGAGGCACAGGCCAAAGTATCTCAAAGTGATGAAAAGATGAAGCAGAGATCTGATAAGACTATAGCACCAGAAGCATTGACAGTTGGGAACTTTGTAGTGCTCAGAAACAACACTCTTAAAAATTTTGAGCCACAATGGACAAGACCATTCAAGATCATGCAAGAATGACAATTTGCAACTTACAAACTAGTAGACAAATAAGGCAATATCCAGGAAGAATTAGTGCATATAGACAGACTCAAGCTTGCAAGTCTTGCTGATAATACTGAACCAGCAAGATATTAGTATCACAAGAAAAGAGATTCAGGAGATCCCTCTCAACTCTATTGGGGGAGAACATTATGAGCTGCTGCTTGAATGTTTAAGTCAGATCAGTTTTTAGTCAAATCAAATAGTTATATGTTTAGCTTATCTGTATATCAGTATTATCTATCAAATCAGTAGCATTAGTCAGCAAATGAATCAGCAGATCCTCATCAGACAGAAATAGATATATTAAGTAGGATCTTATTGGGTGATGATGATGCAATTAAATGAGTCATCAGCCACAACCTACATTAGGAAATACAATTAGTCAGCAATTGATCTGGCAAAATGTATGTAAGGAGCTGCTGAAACCTCAATAAAGATCAGCTCAAGTTTTAGTGAATATAATTTTAACTGAACTCCCTATTCCTCTTCAACTCTGATACCAAGACTTGTAACAATATATTGGCTAAATACTGAAAAGTTCTTTGCAGATATTCAGGAGGTATTCATGGCAGAAGTGGCAGCAACCATGCATATGCTTGCAAGATGTATATGCTACCAGCAATACCAGTTATATGGTAACTTTGCAAGTATTGCACTAAAAAGCTGTAAAGTGGAGGTGGTAGAAGTATGTCAATTGCAGCAGGTATGTGCATTGGTAGAGGCTAGTAAGCTGGAGGTCATAGTATTTTTTGATTCAAACTTTATGTGGAATACCCAAGGTAGCAGTGGGTGAGCAAATAAAGGTGGGTGATTCCATAGTTGAATATATGAATTGTAAGGGGAGGTAGAAAAAGGAAATGCCTTCTGGTAAATTGGTACTGTAGCTTTATATGGAATTAGCTGTAGGCTGCTGTACTGCCAACACAATACCATCTAAGGCCCGCAAGGTGGCCATTAAAGCACTACCAACTTTTTTGCCATATTGGACAATTCAATGTACTGGTGAATTTGATCCACTTAAATAGTTGTGGAGCACACTAAGACTGCAACAATGCCATGCCACCCTTGCTAAAACACTGTACAGATACTGGCATGTTCTTTAAGATTATTTGGTGGTAAAATTAGCAAAATGACATTGTGATCTCTTCATGAGATTTTGTGGATGGGCATTAATTGCAAGCTGCTGGTATTATTCTGGTCCCCTAAAGGGATCTTGATGGCTGTTCTGGATTGGATCCACCTGTGGGACCAAGTTATTTTTTATAGGGAGAACGCTGCTGGATGAAGATTTAAGAAAATCAAGCTCCAGTAAGAAGGAAGTATATGATGCTTTAATAAGCAATAACAACCAACAATGGAGAAGCCCAAGACCCTTGAAAGGCAATAAAATCTTATTTTGCAACTACTCCAAAAGGAAAGAGCAAACATCAGACTAGTGCTTCAAAATGAGAGATAGTCAGCAGAAAAAGCCCTAATATGGAAATACTGCAACAATTGAAGTTGGGCAGCTCATATCTGGGCCAAAAATAACTACAAAAAAGGATATGCATATATAGTATATTGAATCTGGAACATCTCAATAATCTACATACCACAAAAAATATTTTGCCCTATATCAAGAAATTTCAATTGAGAAGGATTTCATGTGTTACAATAGAACTTGATGCATTTGGAGAAGTAAATATTGAAGTATGCCATAGAAAAGGTGGCAGAAGCCACACACTCACCTTCAACCAGGTACTTCATGTATCAGCAATAGCCAAAAACCCACTATCTGTAAGCAAGGCCACAGCAGAAGTATTCCGCTTCAGTTTTGACAATTCTGGATGCAGGATTGCTGATCAAGATCATGCCTGTAATGCTTTGAGTATCACATATCAGAATCTATATAAATTGCCTTATATTTTATCATAGCTGGGAGCCAACACAAGTAACTAAAATGTAGAGACATTAAAGCTTTGGTGCAGGGGATCTGGACATATCAATTTGGATTATTTGAGTAAGATGATCAGAGATTAGCTAATCTCCATATTAAAAATTGATCCCCAGCTAATTTAGAGCACTGCAAAGCTTATATGTATGGGAATCAAGCCAGATAACTGTTCAAGAGCTCTGCGCTTATCAAAACTTAGAAAAGTTAATTATAATACACTCAGATTTGGGTGAACCTCTGCAAAATTTCCTTTGTGGAACTACAGTAGTCATAAACATTTAACTATGATCCTGGATACATCCATATCTACTTCATGGAAAGAAAAGAAGAGACCCTGTTTAAGTCCAGGGAGTTAAAAGTCATGGTGGAGAGGGATATGGTGGCAAATCAAGCAAAAATGCTCCAACTGTGGCGGTGAATATAACCAGGAGCTCTTCTTCCACTTCTCCAAAGCTCATGGCATTAAGCAAGGGACTACAGAGTCATGCTTCTCACTGCAAAATTGACTGTAAGAATGGGCAGAGAGATCAATAGCCAATTTGGCATATATATGATTTTTGGGTGTAAACAGTTGCTGCAGCTGTGTACATTAACATAACATGTGTAGCACAATACTTACCAATATGCCTCCCATTAAGGCAAACTATGAATGCAAACTAAGTGCAGGGCACTTTAGACTATAACAGAAAATTAGCCAGAAATTAGTCAAAATATGAGTCAAAATGAGTAAAATGATTAATTCTGAGCAATTAAAATAAAGTTAAGGCATACAGACTCTACAATACTAGAGCAAGGAGACTGTGCAAATTCAGCAATCTATTGCTTGATGAAAGTTCATCATTATCACAAAGAATGAAATTAATTGGTGACTAAATTCAACCTCAAGTATGCTATTGGTCAGCATTGAATCAGAGCAAAACAACATGACTATTCCACCCCTAAGAGCTCTACAACCATGGCACAGCCTGAATGAGTACCTTGCAATGTCCCAGAAGTGATTGCTCCAGTACTACAAAGCAAGAGACTCAACCAGGCCAGAATGGCACCATCAGAATTCATTTTGAGGATTATATCCAAAGGCTGTCACGAAATTTAAATCCTGTGACAAAGAGGTACTGATGCTGTGAGGACACTACGCAAAGACCACTAACAAACACTGTACCTCAGATTTCACAAGACATCGGGTCAAAAGTTAAATTAAGATACAGAAGTGGCTTTTGATTTTTTCTCTTCCACTTCTCTGACTTCCTTGTTGCAGACACTAGATCATCTTGTATACTTTTGAATAATGAGTTACTATTGCCTCATCTTCACCCTCTTTACTTCCTGACTCAAATAATGCTTTAGCTTTCCATACATAAGACCTGGTTTATTTCTTTTCAATCCTCAGTTGTAACTTGAATGCTACTTGAACTGACCTTCATAACTACCCATACACAGCACTATCATCAAGCCCAATTTTGCTTTCAACATGCATCTCTTCTAAAATCCACCATTCAATAAGTGTTCCTGCCAAAATACCTCTTTTCAATGACTTTGGTGGGATTCCTATGGCTTTATGCCATTTCTCATTCACTGGTTCCCATGTCCAGGTTGTCAGGTGTCACTGCAGGTCTAGCATCTCATCTACCAATCATTGCAATAGATCCCTCTAATATTCAAGTGTGTTTTCTTAAGAACTGCTCTTGAAGAATTGCTGCAACCTCTTGGTACGCATATTAATGTTCCAAGTTCCACTCTAAGGATTGTGGTAGTCATTTGAGTTGTTGGCATTGTTGCTTTGTGCTTCAGTGGGATCTCTGCTATGTCTACAATGAAGGATGTGGAGGCTGTGGTAGACAAATTGCCCATCTCTGCAAGCTCATCCACCTCACTAGTGTGTAGCTCTATTAGCTGCACTTCCTGAGAAGGCTACTTTTGTCTTCTTGGTATTCCTCTAGGCTACAATAGGATTCAGCCTGTTCTGGGCTTATGGCACTAATTAGCAAGAACTACGGCTTGTTTCTTATCTTTCCCTGGCTCTGGCTTGGGTCAATATTTTTCCTTTTGCTTTTTCTTTATCACCACTAGGCCTTTCACTGCAGCTTTGTCTGAGTGCTTCTTGTACTGAGTATGCTGCAGACTTTTAGCTATGGGACCCTTGTTTGTCTGCCTTAGATATTTTCTACTATTATTTTGGTATTCTCTTAGCACATCAATATTGACCTAAGATCTGCTTGCTCATTTGAATCCAGGATAATGCTTGTGGAACAGATAAAGTGCATTTTACCTGGCCTTGAGTTCCTGATAGTCCTATGGTATGCTAGCCTTAAGGTGATGGTGTGCTAGATATCTTAGGCCTCTGGATTATGAGCCCACCCTATATCATTGCATTCAGAAGCTTCTTGCATCTTTAATGTCTTTTAACATTCAGGCATGGCTATAAATACCACAAGCTTCCATCCCATGCTGCAATAGGTTTTTCTGTGCGCATTGTTTATTGGCACCCTTGCTGTGCTTCAAAGACTATAGATTATACCTGTACTGTTAAGTTGAGAAATGGCTCAGTTCCTGGCTATGGCTTTGCACTACCTGGGTTCCTTCTTTGCAGCACAGAGATTGTGTTTACTACCAGCAATATTGATTGCTCTACACATTTTACTTGCTCATATGCTTGTTGACTATTTCCTAGATTCTCTAGGTCATTGCATCTATCCCGTCAGCCATTAAGTCTATTTTGTCAGCCACTGCATCTAATTGCCTCAACAATGCCTTAGTAAGAGCTGAAAGAATACTTGCTTATACAGGTAAAGGTGTTGTTATAACAGCAACTTGCTGGACTTCAGCCAAAGGTATTACATTTGCAACATTCTCATCTACCTTAGCATGATGGTCTGCTTGCATCCCTACAGAGATTCATAATGACCTAGATGTCTGAGAGCCTGAGAGGTCCCCATTATTACCTTCCACAGACACACTGTCAATATGTCCTTTGTCAGATGTAGCCCTGCTTGTTGCACTGAATGTCAAAGCAGGCTGTTGTCCAACTGTTCTTCTGGTACCACCAGCAGTGGGGTTTTGTTGCAAATCAGACAGCTTTGCTTTATTTTTTGGTGGCATATATATATCAGCAAGTCAAACCAAAGGCAATATAGTAGTATGTATAAGTGTATATGTGGTGACACAACTTTATTTGAAATGCTTACCATGGTGGGCCATCATTGAATCTTACATTCATGTAGGTGCAATGTCTTATATACAAAACTGGCATAAATTTACATGAGTGTTGCCCAAAAAGTGATATAACAGTACCATGTGCTTGAAGGCAAACTGTTTGCCTCATGTAAAAAGCTACTTTGTTTCCATGCTGCAAGAGCAGAGAAAAAAGACCATGTGGCCAAAGTAGCCAGCCTCTCAGCCATTATGCATGCAAACAGCATTGGAAGCATTACACAGATCATGGCTAGTGTTTTGTCACACAATTCATATTTGACCATTTATTAGTCACTACTGTACCAATTACATCTTGCCAGCCAGTTGATGCTTCCATATTGGCACCTGGCCATACTTGACACTGTGCATAAGCCAATTCATGTGAGTTTGTGATACATTTAGGCTCACTGCAGCCTTCTGAATATGGCAGACAAAGTGATGACTCTGACAAAGAAGGCTCATTGATGAGTTGTGAGCTATCTCCCCCAACAACTGTACCCTGCATGAGCCTAGTACAATCACAGTATGCAATGAGACAAAATCCATTAAAACAAATTCCAAGGATACCCTATGGAGCCAAGTGAGCCCAGTAACTCATTTTCTGATGAGTAACATGATGTTATGCTACACAAGTGGCAAATTTCTATTTATATTAGGCATGGAGGCTTTGAGAATTTACAATTACTTCTTGCCAAAATCAGTCTGGGATGCAACTTTCCTTGTAAATGGTACAAGTAGACAACCATCATGTGGCTGGCAACATTAGACCCAGAGACTCTCCTGATACCAGCATATGTTAATAGTTGCACTACCAACAAATCCTGCTTCCCACTGATTCTCATTGACCTGATGCCAATGTCTATCTTTTGGTATCTGAGCAAAAATCTGATGGTAGTCTCACTAGTCTTTGGGCACAAATGCCTGCCCAACCTAGATAGTTACCTGTATCCATTGCTGAATGAATTTTGCATGCTTTCCTGCGGAATAATAGTTAATGGCCATCATGTTAAAGTGCATATTATTATCTGCATTGGAGATACCCCTACCATCAGCAAGATAGCCGGCCATTCTGGCACAATGGACAATGTTGCTTTCAAGTGTCTGAGATCCAGGGTGTTCACTCCATAACACACACACAATATTATTACCCAAACACCAGCACTAAGAACATCATCCTCCCACCAAGAGAATGGACAGAAGTCAGCATGCAATTGCAGCAATGCAGGCAAGCTGTAAGCCATTGGCCAGAATATGAAATCAGATGGAAACTAGAGATACTCAAGATAGCAGGTATCTGCAGGAGCAAAAGCTTACTATTGAAAGCAATGCATTCACTGTTGAACAATATCCCTCTACCTATGACCAAGTTGCACATTGGGCATTACAAGCTAAATGCACCATTTGAGATACCTGAGAAATTTGAAAGTATGGGCACAATATTCCAAGGTATTTGTTATCCTAAGTACTTTGCCTGGGCTGCAATCAATGTTTATACACATATGCAACAATACAAATTCAAAGACTAGATGAACTTGATATGTATTTAGTCAAGTGGCATTCTGAAGCCATTTCCACCAAGAGTACATTGGAAGCATTGAGCTACATAGGTGGATACTCTGGGAGTTTTTTTCCAGAAGTGGATCACCTGTGCCAGCATGGCGCATCTACAGCTGCTGTGCATGGAAATTGTGATGGGACTTGAGCGTCTTAACTACAACCATAAATCTGATTGCATAGATCTCTGCTCTTACAGTACCCATTCTCTACTTGATCTTGCTTGGTGGGTGGAGAGCATTGGGCCATGCTTCACACTTTGGGAGTTTCTCATCAAGTAGATGTGTAGGGGGAGAGGAAGAGAATTCAAGCTGCAGGTACTACTGTATCACTCTCTCATCAGGAACATTACCTTTGAGTCCATCATTGATACAATGAGTTCACAAATAGAGGACAGTCAGGAAGGGTTGGCAAATACTGAGGACAGATGTTTACAAGGAGATACCTATGCTCTTGGGATTAAGAAGATAAGCAGCACCAATGCATGGGTAATCAGTTGAGTAATACACAGTTAGGCTGGGTGCAAAAAGCAACTATTTTTTATTAGGAAACTCTACCAAAATACGCTAGGTTTCTCTGGTTCATAAGTCAGTTTCTACACCATTCAATACACCATTCACACACACAAGAGCCAGAGCACACCTACAAGGGAGAACAGAATCCAGCAGGAAGAAGGAATATATTGGCTAAATATCAAAAAGTTTGTGGAAAAATTTGAGAGAGACTCATGGCAGAAGTGGCAGCAACTAAGAGTATGTTTGCAAGATGTTTGTGTTACAAGTAGTCCAAGGTATATGGCAACTTTGCAAGTATTTACACTAAAAAGCTGTAAAGTTGAAGTTATAGAGGTATGTCAATTGTGGCAGGTGTACATGTCTGAAGAGGTAAGTAAGCAAGGGGCCATAGTATTTTTTGATTCAAGCTATATGTGGAATACCCAAGATAGTATTGGGTGGCACAATACAGAGGGGTGATTCTACAGTGGAATATATGAATTGCACAAGGGGTGGTAGAAAAAGGAAATATCATTTGGTGAGTTGGTGTAGGGGTATTTTACAGTTCTAGCTGTAGTCCACTATACCACAGTAATACTGCCATTAGAGACCCACAATGAAGCCATTGAAACACTGTCAAGTTTTGTGCCATACAAGGCAGCAGGATGTTCTGGTTATTTAGATCCATTTAGAATAGCTATAGTGTACATAGACATTGGAGGCCTTTGGAGCCAAATGCTTAGATTGTAGGAAAACTTATCCAATAGCAGATCACCAATGCAAGCTTGATGCATCTACTGCCATTACGCAGGTAGTTTGTAATGGAATGTAAGCCGCTGAGCTATAGGCATAAAGCTGAATGCACAGATCTCTACTGCTACTGTACACATTCTCTACTCCATCTTGCTGGGTGTGTATAGAAAACTGGGCCTTGCCTCATCTCCTGGGAATTCCTATGGAGCAAATGTGCAAGGAGAGAGGAAGACTAGTAAAGTTGTAGTTACCATCATATCCCAATCTCATCAGGAATGTTACCTTCCAGTCTGTCAGAGTGGCAAAGAGTTACCACATGGAGGACAGCCAGGAAGAGTTGAAAAATACTAAGGACAGATGTCTCCATGGAGACATCAATGCCTATGGCACTGGGAAGCTAAGAAGCCCCAATGCATGGGTAATCACCTTAGTAATGCAAAGATAGGTTGGGCGCAACAATCTGCTAATTTCTGTTGGCACAACTTATCAAAGTGTTTTGTGTTTCTCTTGGTAACATGACAGCTTCCACACCATTCAATATGAAATTCACACAAACAAGAGCCAGAACACACCTACAAGAGGGACTAGAATCAAGCTGGGAAAGGAACACACTGGCCAAATGCCAAGATGTTTGTTAAGGATGCTCAGGGGTACTCATTGCATAAGTGGCAGCAACCAAGCATATGTTTGTACAATGTATACTCTACCAGCAGTACAACATACATGGCAGCTTTGCAAGTACCACTCTGAAAAGCTTAAAAGTTGAGGTGACAGAAGTGTTTGGTTAGTAGCAGGTGTGTATGCATGTAGACAATAGTTTGCAAGGGCCATAGTGTGCTTTGATTTGAACTACATGTAGAATACCCAAGGTTGTAATGGATAAGCAAATAAAGAGGAGTGAACCATAGTGGCAGTATCAATGGAGCAAAAGGTGGTAGAGAAAGAAAATGGCATTTGTAAATTGGTACAGTAACATTTAGACAACTAGATGTAGGCCACCATACTGCCTTCATTATGCCAGCAGAGGTTTGCTATGAGGGCATTGAAAACACTGTCAAGTTTGTTGCAATATTGTATAATGGGATATACCGGACGGTTAGGTCAACTCAATAATATAGTGCATCAAGACTATTGGAATGCCATGCTAATCTTGTCAAAAGATTGCTTAAACACTGTCGAGTACTTACCTCTATTTGGCAGTAAAATTAGCAAAGCACTATCACAATCCCATCATAAGAGTGTACATAGGGTCATTGACTACAAGCTACTAGCATTATGGTAGACTACTTGTGAGATCCAAATTGAAGGAATCTGCCACTTTTTGCCCACACTTCCCTTTCTCTGGCATGGCTAGACTTTTCCCTTCATCTTTTCCTTCATCACTGCCATTTCTTTCATTACCACTTAGACTGATTACTTCCTGGATTGAATTATACTTGCTCATCAAGGAATACTGCACTGGTGTATCCTTTTCTGTCTGTTTATTCCCTACCAGCACTGGTCTGTCAACCTGATGTATCTATACTGCTTGTCTGAGCTTTGAGCCTAGACCAGGATAGGCACCTATAGAAGCCTCCAGTCTATCACTGCCAGTTCCTTCACTGCAGCATTGATTAAGTGCTTCTTGAATGCAACTATGCTTCATCCTGAGTGGATGCTCTGCTAGTGCATCAGTTTTTGCCTACTTCTTCCTTATTGGCACACTTCTGGCTAACTAATGTTCCTTTGCTGCTTGTTTGAGGCTTTTGTGCCTGCTTATCATTGCCTTGGAGGAGCTACTGGTTTGAGCCATGGCTCCTCTATTAATCTCATTTAATAATGTGATAAGTCTTGGCATAAGAGTTGTAGAGGAATAGGGAGTTTAGCTAGTATTGTATTGACTAAAACTTGGACTGATTTTTATGAGGTCCTAGCAGCTCCTTATATACATTTTGCCAGATCAATTGCTGACTTATTGTATTTCCTGATGTAGGTTGTGGCTGATGACTAATTTGATTGCATTGTCATCACCAAACAAGGTCCTACTTAATATATCTATTTCTGTCTGATAAGGATCCACTTATTCATTTACTGACTAACAATACTGATTTGATAGATAGCGCTGATGTACTGATAGGCAAACCATAAAACTAATTGAGTTGTCTAAGTATTCATACACAAAGTAAAATGATGATTGCTTAGTAGTGTTGTATACTCTAACTCTGCATGCAAAAAGTGCTTTATCTATATACTCATCCCATCTACTGACAGCTCTATTTGCATACTTGGTCAGGATTTTCTCAAATATCAATTAAACTGCTCAGTGACTCCATCAGCTCTATGATGATATGCCAAGGTTTCAGGTGTCTGATGTGCTGCATTTCCAGGTAAGCTTCTTGTGTCATTGCCATCAAGTTTGCTCCTCTATGTGTTAGAATCTCTACAGGGCATCCAAACTTCATAAGGATTGCATGGTAGATGAAATTTGAAACTTTTTGCTCACTGGCTATAGGTACAGCATTAGCAACTGGCCATTTGGTGGCATGGTTAATTGCTACTAGGATCCAACAGTTGCTTTTCCTGGTCTTAGCTGTCTTCCAATAAAGTCAATCCCACGTCTTTCAAGTGGTCTTACTGGCTCCAAGGGAAAAAGTATGGCAATTCTTTGTAGCTGGTGTTGATTGATTTGGCAGTTTGGGCAGGTTTTCACTAGCTTCTCAATATCTTGTTTCATTTGGGGCCACTATGCTCTGGCTTTCACAAGGCTATAGGTTCTTTCAGTCCCAAGATGTTCATATCCATTTTGTAGCTTGAGTATTAAATCCAGGCAAGAAACATAAGGGCAATAGGCAATAGGGCTTCCATCAACAATTTGGTAGAGTGTTTCATCCTGTTCCACAAATTTGCTGGCTTCATCCTGGATTATCTTTTTGATCTCTGCTTCCACCTTATTGGGGATGGATTGGTCCTCCAAGTACTTTGGTAATAGGCTAAGCCAATATGACTCATGCACCAAGTTGAGTTGTGCAACTTGTTCTAATCTTGACAAGGCATCAGCAACAGTGTTGTTTTTCCCAGGGCAGCAGACAATCTTCATATCAAATTTCTTAATGTATTCAATCCATCTTGTCATTTTTCTAAAGAAAACCTTCAGAGTAAATATATACTTGAGGGAGGCATGATCAGTCTTTATAGAGCATTTGACTCCTTCAATATAGAATCTACAGGTCTTCAAGCAGTTTATTATAGCATGCATCTTTTTCTCATGCATTGGATAGTTTTGATCTGCTGAGTTTGGTTTCTTGGATACAAAGGCAACTGGTTAGTCTTTTCCCTCATGTTCTTGGCTCAGCACTCCACCAATTGCATAGTCTGAAGCATCTGAGCCTGCAGTAAACTATTTTCTGAAGTCTGGGACTCTTAAGCTTGGTAGCTGAGCAGGTTCTTTCTTGAGCATCTGACAGGCAGTCTCACATGCTATGTCCAGCTTGTAGGTATTGTTTTTCTTGAGGATATCAGTTAAAGGGGCTGCAATACTTGCAAAGGACTTGACAGATCTCTGATAATAGGAGATCATTCCAAGGAATGATCAAAGTGCTGCTATACAATGGGGCTGATTCATATTCTTGATAACTTCAACCTTCTTGGAGTCTATGGCTACTCTTGTGCCAGTCACTATGTATCCCAGATATTCAATGTGTTCCTTGAAAAATTCACACTTAGGTAGCTTGCCATAGAGCTTGTTCTCTCTTAGCGTCTTCAAGACCTTTTCATTGTGCACCAAGTGATCCTCTTCTGTCTTGCTATATATCAATATATCATCTACGCAAATTATCACAAACTTGTCTTAGTACTCCTGGATGACAGTCTGCATCAGGGTCATGAATGTTGCAGGGGCATTGGTGAGGCCAATACTCATGACAAAGTACTTGTAATGTCCATATCTGGTCCTGAATGCTGTCTTAGGGATGTCTTCTGGCTTCACCCTAATCTGGTTGTATCCTGGCATGAGGTCATCCATGCTGGGTATAATGGCTCCATTGAGTCAGTCCAAAAGCTCATCCATCTAAGGTATGGGGTACTTGTTATTCACAGTGACTGAGCTGAGGGCTTTGTAGTCAATGCACATTCTAAGTGTTCCATCCTTCTTCTTCACAAATAGTACTGGTGCTCCCCAAGGTGACTTGCTGGGTCTGATATATCCTTACTTCAGCTGCACCTGCCAGGTAAGAAGCTGCATAATGTAACTTGCTTTCTGGAGCAATTCTCTTAGCCTTAAAGGCTTCTTCAATCTGGAAAAGCCAAGTTTCCAGGATTTCATTGACTCTACCATGGCACCCGTTGACCTTAGCACTGAAATTGCTCTTGACAGGGTTTTGCTTGCTCTGGGCCAAGGTAGTCATTCCTTGTTGCTGCAGGGCCAAGATTTGTTGCATAGCATTCTTCCATTCTTGATTTTTGGGCATCTTGAGGGAGGCTTCTTCTTTCTTCAGTAGGGAGGTTTTTGGTCATTGCTGCTACCAATGTTACAAGTCTTGGTAAAAGAGTTGTAGAGGAACAGGGAGTTTAGCTAGTATTGTATTCATTAAAAATTGAACTGATATTTCTTGAAGTTCCAGCAGCTCCTTATATTCATTTTGCCAGATCAATTGCTGACTGATTGTATTTCCTAATGTAGGTTGTGGCTGATGACTCATTCAATTGCATCATCATCACCCAATAAGATCCTACTTAATATATCTATTTCTGTCTGATAAGGATCTGCTGATTCATTTGCTGACTAATGCTACTGATTTCATAGATAATACTGATATACTGATAACCTAAACATATACTAATTGATTTGACTAAAAACTGATCTAACTTAAACATTCAAGCGGCAGATCATAATATTCTCCCCTACTAAAGTTGAGAGGGTTCTCCTGAATCTCTTTTCTTGTGATACCAATATCTTGATGGTTCAGTATTATCAGCAAGCTTGAGTCTGTCCCTATGCACTAAGTCTTCCCAGATATTGCCTTGTTTGTCCACCAGTTGGTAAGTTGCAAATGGACATTCTCTGATGATCTTGAATGGTCCTGTCCATTGTGGCTCAAACTTCTTCCAAGTGTTGTTTCTTAGCAATACAAAGTTCCCAACTGTCAATGCTTCTGGTGCTATAGTCTTATCAAATCTCTGCTTCATCTTTTCTGCACTTTCAGATATTTTGGTCTGTGTCTCTTGACGTCTTTGTTCCAGTTGCTGGTGTCTACTTGGCTGACTAAGTTCATCTTCTAAGGCATCTGTAAGCTTGGGTTGTGTGAGATCTCCTGGAATCCTTGTTTCACATCCATACACTAAGTAAAATGGTGATTGCTGGGTGGTGTTGTGTACTCTGACTCCGCATGCAAAGAGTGCTTGGTCTATATACTCATCCCATCTACCAACAACTCCATTTGCATACTTGGTGAGCATTTTTCCAAATAATCCATTAAACCACTCAGTGACTCCATTAGTTCTGGGGTGATATGCCAAGGTTTTCAAGTGTCTGATCTGCTGCATTTCCAGGTGAGCCTCTAATATCTTTGCCATAAAGTTTGCACCTCTATTGGATAAGATCTCCATGGGGCATCCAAAGTTCATCAGGATCTCATGGTAAATGAAACTTGCAACTTCTTGTTCACTGGCTATTGGTACAGCTTTAGCAACTGGCCATTTAGTGGCATGGTCAATTGCTACTAGGATCCAACAGTTGCATTTCCTGGTAGTTGGCAGTCTTCCAATAAAGTCAATTCCCCATCTCTCAAATGGTCTTACAGGCTCAAAAGGAAAGAGTTTGGCAATTCTTTGTGGCTGGCCTTGATTGATTTGGCAGTTTGGGCATGTTTTCACTAGCTTCTCAATATCTTGTATCATTCTGGGCCACCATGCTCTGGCTTTCACAAGGCTATAGGTTCCTTCAATCCCAGGATATCCATATCCATTGTGTAGTTTACGTATTAAATCCAGGTGAGCAACATAAGGACAATAGGCAATAGGGCTTCCATCAACAATTTGGTAGAGTGTTTCATCCTGTACTACAAATTTGCTGGCTTCATCCTGGATTATCTTCTTGATATCTTCATCCACCTCATTAGGAATGGCTTGGTTCTCCAAGTACTTTGGTAATAGGCTAGGCCAATCTGATTCATGCACCAAGTTGAGTTGTGCAACTTGATCCATTCTTGATAAGGCGTCAGCAAGCGTGTTGTTTTTTCCAGGGCAGTAGACAGTCTCCAGGTCAAATTGCTGAATGTATTCACTCCCTCTTGTCATTCTTCTAGAGAGTACCTTCTGAGTAAATGTATACTTGAGGGAGGCATGATCAGTCTTCACAGTGCATTTGACTCCTTCAATATAGCATCTCCATGTCTTCAAACAGTGTATTATAGCAAACATCTCCTTCTCATGGACTGGATAGTTTTGTTCTGCTGAGTTCAGTTTTTTTTGGATTCAAAGGCAACTGGGTAGTCCTTTCCCTTGTGTTCTTGGCTCAGCACTCCACCAATTGCATAATCTGAAGCATCTATGCACAGAGTGAACTCTTTTCTGAAGTCTGGTATTCTTAAGCTTGGCAGCTTAGCAAGTTCATTCTTGAGTGTCTGGAAGGCAGTCTCACAAGCTATGTCCCACTTGTAGGTATTGTCTTTCTTGAGGATATCAGTTAAAGGGGCTGCAATACTTTCAAAAGACTTGACAAATCTCTGATTATAGGAAACCATTCCAAGGAATGATCTGAGCTCTGATATGCTATGGGGCTGTTTCAGATTCTTGATTACTTCTACCTTCTTTGGGTCTAAGGTTACTCCTGTGATAGTCACTTTGTGTCCCAGGTATTCTACATGTTCCTTGAAGAATTCACACTTGGCAAGCTTGCATAAAGCTTGTTCTCTCTTAGCTTCTTCAAGACCTTTTCAATGTGCGCCAAGTGATCCTCTTCTGTCTTGCTGTATAACAGTATATCATCTAGGTAGATTATAACAAACTTGTTTAAGTACTCCTGAAAGACAGTCTGCATCAGCATCATGAATGTAGCAGGGGCATTAGTGAGGCCAAAACTCATGACTAAGTACTTGTAATGTCCATATCTGGTCCTGAATGCTGTCTTAGGGATATCTTCTGGTTTCACCCTAATCTGGTTGTATCCTGACATGAGGTCAATCTTGCTGAAAATAGTGGCTCCATTAAGTTGGTCCAAAAGCTCATCAGTCCAAGGTATGGTGTACTTATTCTTGACGGTAACTGAGTTCAGGGCTCTGTAGTCAATGCACATCCTAAGTGTTCCATCCTTCTTTTTCACAAAAAGCACTGGTGCTCCCCAGAGGGACTTGCTGGGCCTGATGTATCCTTGCTCCAATAGCTGATCAATTTGTCACTTCATTTCCTCCAATTCCAATGGACTCATTCTATAAGGTGTCTTGCTCACTGGAGGGCTATCACCTGTGTCAATGGCATGATCCATGTCTCTGACTGGTGGTAGGCTTACAAGCTTATCTGGAAACACGTCCATATATTTCTTCAAGAGAGTCTGGACCTGCTGGGGTGCTGGGGCCGCAGAATCCTCCTGTAATACAGCCATGGGGAACATCTGGGTACCTTTTCTAAGTGCTCTACAGTACTGGGTCTTGCTAAGTTCACTTGTCTCACACACACTGGAATTGACCAAGTTGAAATCCAGCCTGGCAGGTAATAGCTCATAGGTCTTGTTGTCTTTTGGATCTGAGTTGCATGGGTTCTCCAGTTGATTGATGGATTACAACAAAATAGCCAGGTTTCTCCAAGTACAAGGTCAAATTTGCAGTTCCCAAATATATAAGCCTGTAGGTCTTCTTCATAGTCATTGATCTTCATTCTTACTGGCTGGGTAATACAGTTGATTATGTGGGAGTTCCCATCAGCTGTGGAGACTGAAGTTGATTTGGTAGGTTCCAAGTTGATTCCAGCTTTCAAAGCAAATTGCTCTGACATGTACTCATGCGATGCTCCTGAGTCAATCATGATCTTGGCAGGTACTCCATTGATTACTCCATTCAAGTACAATCACTTCCCTGAGTTTGTGGTCATTTGGGACAAGTACTCTTCTGTCATATGGAAGGTGAGTTCCAAGTCTTCTTCAAGCTCATCTTCCACATTACTGTGTTCATAGGACTCAATATGGTTGAAGGTTCTTGTTGGCTGGTGTCTATTTCTTCTCTGAGGGCAGTACTTTGCAATATGTCCTTGCTGGTGGCAATTGAAGCAAAGTCCTTTCTTCTTACATTCTTCTGAGGTAGGATTCTTCTGCATAGCATCTATTTCCATTGGAACTGCTTCTGATTGTCTTCTTTCATAATGATTGCAGCCTTTCTGATTAGTCACTGTAGGCTTCCCAACTCCAAACATAGCTGAGTCATAGTCAATGGCAATCTTGATGGCTTCTTCAATAGTCTGAGGTCTTTGGTAATTCACTTCCTTGCAAGCTCTTTCTTTCAACCCATCAATAAAGTATTCAACTTGATCCAAGGGGTCCACTCTTTCAATTTGCCCAAGTACATCTGTATTCATAGATGTTTGTCTAAGTAGACATCTGTACTCATAGATGCATTCTTGCACCATTCCTTTCTGTCTGAGTGTCTTTAACTTCCTTCTTAGTAGTGTCTGCTGGTGTGGAGGTTCAAGAGCATCCTGAATTTCCAAGACAAACTGATCCCAGGTAGAGATTGTAGAGCATCCCATCATAGTGGCTAACCTGATCTTGTTGTGGCACCACTGTAAAGCTGCATCTGCCAGATAAGAAGCTGCATAATGCAACTTGCTTTCTGGAGCAATTCCTTTAGCTTTAAAAGCTTCTTCAATCTGAAAGAGCCAAGTTCCCAGGTTTTCATTGACTCTGCCATGGTACCAGTCAACCTTCACACTAAAGTTGCTCTTGACAGGGCTTTGCTGGCTCTGAGCCATGGTAGTCATTCCTTGTTGCTGTTGGCTGAGGATCTGGAGTAACTGTTGCTGTTGGGCCAGGATTTGCTGCATGGCATTCTTCCATCTTTGATTGTCCAACATCTTGAGGGTGGTTTCTTCTTTCTTCAGGAGGGAGGTTTCTGGTTATTGCTGCTACCAACGTTACAAGTCTTGGCATAAGAGTTGTAGAGGAATAGGGAGTTTAGCTAGTATTGTATTCACTAAAACTTGAACCAATTTTTATTGAGGTTCCAGCAGCTCCTTATATACATTTTGCCAGATCAATTGCTGACTAATTGTATTTCCTAATGTAGGTTGTGGCTGATGACTCATTTGATTGCATCATCATCACCCAATAAGATCCTACTGAATATATCTATTTCTGTCTGATAAGGATCTGCTGATTCATTTGCTGACTAATGCTACTGATTTCATAGATAATACTGATATACTGATAACCTAAACATATACTAATTGATTTGACTAAAAACTGATCTAACTTAAACATTCAAGTGGCAGATCATAACAAGTACAACCCAGACAAAGATCATCCCCCAGCTCACAAGTGTAATCCAAACCAGGAAAGTCAATGCTGGATCTGTTCAAGTTCTTGCCTAATGAATTAGTATGGCGCAAGTGTCTTTGATGAGCCTTCATACAGATATTTTGGCACTACTCATTAATCTAGTAGAACTAGATACCTTAGAGAGTTGACAGAGATGGAAAAACCTGAGTAGAAAGCTGTGGCATTAGTTCTAGATTGCAATGCCAGCAGATGTATGTAAGAAGATATATAACAAGGCAAGTATTGAAATCAAGAATGAGCTGGGAGTGGGGGGATTTGATGAGGAAGCCGCACAGGAACAATTTTGTGCACAATTTGCACAGTAGAAGCTGGATGCATCTGTTTGTGCCTTAACTTTGGGAACAAAAGAGATTTGAATGGGTTTTAGCCTCAGATAACTAATGTATCACATGATATATTAGTAGAGCTAAGTGGCTTCCAAGAGCTATATACACAGGACTCATCCAGGCAACAGTTCCAAAGTATTAGACAGAGGGTAAGTGCATACTTTGAGGGATCAGAAGGTGAACTTCAAGAGGAAGAATACAGACTGCAAGCAACAGCATCTAGATTGTGCCAGCACTCCTTGCTGGATTCCTTACCATCCCTTGCAACTTCAGCATGCCAGCACACATTAGTCCAGACTATGCCACTGCAAGCCAGTTCAGTAGCATCATCTGGCGCAATTAAGTGCGGCCAAGCTGCAGCATTGCACTCATCAACTAGGAGGCAAAATACAGACTACAATACACAAGTAGCCAAGAAGACAGTCAACAAGGAAGCAGTTTAGGCATACAGAGTGAATCATTACCAAATGCTTCAGTAGTATCCCGGTGAGAGAAAAGCCTAGAAGATGATGCAATTGCATTGAATTGCTATATTTGCCATGATCCAAACAACACATTTTTTTTGCTATCCAACTCAAGCCATTGCAAATCAGTGATCACTAAATTTTTGATTTAAGCAATATCAAGGTTGTTGTACATTTAAGACAGAACCTCTATAAATGAACACTTTGCAAATATACATCATGTTACACCAGTGCAGCCATTGGATCCGTTATGGACCTGTTTGATTGGTTGCATGCTAGCAATGACACCTTGTCCAGTCACTAGGATCAGGGATCTAATTGCTCAATAGGCAAAATAGGATATATGATGCCAAATCAGGTAGCTTGTGTATTGGTCAAAGAGCCAAGAGGGGGCTGACAGCTTCAGAATACTTTTGGACCAACTAGCCACTGAGATACCATCCAATTGGAGTAATGGTAACCAAAATAGTAAGTATCATAGTAATATATAGTGTGATATGCATTTGCTTCCATTTACATCAAAGAAACATATGCAAATACAGGATTTTACCTACCATAATAGCAGCATCCAATTGTGCATGTGATATAAACATTACAAGCCGGCACCATCATTTGTGCCAGCCTCATTGTATCAGACTGTGCCATAGGGCTCAAGATTGTCTTGCATGGTGCAAAATTGTCCAAGTGCAACCCTGCTTACTGGTACCTATAATATTGTGCCCAATTGTTCTTAGAGACTGAGGATTGTGCTGCATGCCCTGGCATTGTAGAATAGAACAAGTCTATAGATTCTCTGCAGTGTAGCTGGTAAGACACAGGGGCGGCTTTGCATGAGGATGCAAAACTATGTTTCACATTGTGTGGCCAAATATAGGTCTGCCATGCCACTTTGGTGCACTCTAGAACTGTTTGGTATGCATGGCTCAATGTGGCACTATCTAACAGAACAGGTTTCCTTCATTGGGGGCAAATATATAAAGCAGAGTCAAATCTAAGAGAAGTGAGGTAATGGAGTGTATTCCATTACTACTATATCTCAAGACCATATTGCACTCACTTTTTTGTTGTGCTTTTTACTATTGTAACACACAGATGAATTATCAAGAATTTCCAACTTTGAGCAACAAAACCTCAAAACCCTGACAAGCAATCCACCCAACAGTGTTATGTCATGCAGAACACTCTGTAGCCAGCTCATACTTCAAGCTACAACTCTTTGAGATAGTATTTATGGAGTTGTGACCAAAAGAGTCTAATAACCATATATACTGGACCTTTGTTGCCAGGATTTCTATGGCAACTTTGATTGCATGTAACTTTTGGCAAGCCAATCCAATCATGTGAAGTTTACACAGGTGCTGCACCTATGTCCAATCTGTGCCACATCAGAATTTTGGCTTTGCATCATGTGTATTGCTGGTAGATTTGCCCCAAAACTTTGATCCTTCAGAACTCCCATATATATAACTTTTCATGCTGAAAAATGAATGAGAGCTTCTCTACCCAGAATTGTCCCACTACAAGTGCAATTTTTTTGGTTACAAGACTTCATGTGCATCACTTGCATTGTAGAGTGATCCAAATTTGACTGGTAGTGTATTAGTAAAGAGACTGCAAAGCTTACTAAAATCCAATCTAAGTTCTAGACAATAACTACCACATTTTGGTCAGAGAAGTTACTATAAGGTAAATAAGCCCTATAGTTGACAAAAGGTCACAACACTACTGTTGAGGTGAGAAACACTGGCTATAGTATATCTGTGCCTCAAATTGAGTTTATTGGGGAAAGTTATATCTATTAGTATATCAGATTCCCAATGAACAATTTCTATATTAGCATACTGGCAGTTGTTGCTTACTGTTGACTAGCCCTCATATTAGACTTGTTCCATTGTACTATGCCAGGGCGCATGGCGCAATCCGCAGTCTCAAAGAACAATTGGGTGCAATATTGTAGCTATCAGTAGGCAGGATCTCTCTTGGATAATTTTGCACCATGTGGGACAATTTACACACTATGGCACAATCTGACACAACAAGATTGGCATAAATGATTGCACCCACTTATAATGTTTATATCACGTGTGCAATTGGATACCTCTATTGTGGTAGCTAAAATCTGGTAATGTTTGCATCACGTGCGCAATTGGATACTGCTATAATGGCAGGTAAAATCCGGTATTTGGATATGTTTCTTTAATGTAAATGGAAATAAGTGCATATCACACTATAAACTACACTGATACTTACCATTTTGGTTACCAACCCTCCAATTGGATGGTATCCTAGGGGTTAATTGGTCCAAAAGTATCCTGAAGGAGTCAACCCCAATTGGCTCTTTGACCAATACACAAGTTACCTGATTTGCAATCAAATATTCCATTTTGCCCATTAAGCAAGTAAATTCCTGATCCTAGTGATTGAACAGGGTGTCATAGCTAGCATGCAACCAATTGTATGATGCAAATCAGATCAAATAGCTGCACTGGTGCCACAGATAATGTATACATATGTAGGGTGTTTATTTATAGGGGTCCAGTGTCAAATGTGAGACAATCTTAATATTGCTTATATCAAAAATTTAGTGATCACTGATTTGCAATGGCTTGATGCAGATCACAAAACAATGTGTTGTTTGGATCATTACAAATAATAGCAATTCAATGCTATTGCATCATCTTCTCCTAGGCTTTTTTCTCACAGGGATTACTACTGAACCATTTGGTAGTGATTCACTTTGCACACCTAAACTACTTTCTTGTTGACTATCCTCTTGGCTACTTATGTATTTGTAGTCAGTATTTTGTCTCCTAGTTGATGAGTGCAAATGCTGCAGCTTGGCCGCACTGAATTTCACCATATGATGCAACTGAGCCAGCCTGCAGTGCTACGCGCTGATGCATTCTTTTACTTGCCAAAGGCTCTGGTGGTGGAGGCACTTCATGTGGGTCATCAACTGTCAGTTCACCAGAAGAAACTTGCTGATGGTCAGGTGTAATGGCACATGCAGATGCAACTTGATGTGCTGGCATGGCCCTTGGCTGAGTTCAATGTGATGCTGCTTGTTGACGCAACTGGGCCTGCTCCAATCAACTCTTGTCTTTTTGAGCAGCTTGGCAGGTTCTGGTGGTCTTGCTCTGAAGTGCACAAGTTGACCCAATACACATTGAGTCTATGCAAGGCGCTCTTGTGAAGGGTGTTGGTGTAGTTTGGACTGACATGCGCTGGTGTGCTGAAGCTGCAAGGGATGGTAAGGAATCCAACAAGGCATGTTAGAGCAATCTAGACAATGTTGCTTGCAGTCTGTATTCTTCCTCTTGAAGCTCACCTTCTGATTCCTGAAAGTATTCACTTACCCTCTGTCTAATACTTTGCAACTGTTGCCTGGATGAGTCCTTTGTATATTGCTCCTGGAAGCCACTTTGCTCTACTAATATATCATGTAATACATTAGTAGTTTGAGGCAAAAGCTCTTTCAAAATCTCTTTGGTTCCCAAAGTTGAGGCACAAACAAACATGTCTAGCCCGTACTGTGCAAATTGCGTGCAAAATTGTTCCTGCACAGCTTCCTGATCAAATCCCCCACTCTCACCTCATTCTTGATTTCAATACTTGTATTGTTATATTTCTTCTTACATACAACCACTGGCATCTTGATGTAGAACTCATGCCACAGCTTTCTACTCAGGTTCTTCCATCTCTGTCAACTCTCCAAGGTATCTGGTTCTGCTAGATTAATGAGTAGTGCCCAAATATCTGGATGAAGGCTCATCATAGACACTTGGGACATACTGAAATCATTTGGCAAGAACTTGAACGGATCCAACATTGTCTTTTCCGGTTTGGACCATGCTTCAGAGCTGGGGGATGGGTTTTGTCTGGTTGAACTAATGATGAGTTGAGACTTGGTATAGGGACCATAGTAACAGATTTGGATACTTATACAGGGGTGTATTGGCATCAACCTGGTCTTATATAAAATATATTGGAAAACAAAGTGATTGTTGAATTTTCCATATATTATGCATGATGCATCTTGGATTGCATTGAAGATTTCCTATTTGATTATAGACTTGTAAATAAAACATCAGTAAAAATACCCAGTCATCGTTTAAGGATGATTTTTGCAACATAATGATGGGATACATGGCATTTGGTGGAGATTTAATCATAATGCATGGCAAATCAGATAAATAAAGCTGATTGCGCCAAATATTCACTTGATGTTTTATTGAGTTGCAACACAGTATTTATACTTATTGCAGAACTGCGTGAATGTGACTATTTGGTCATTATTAGGGGAGTCTCAGGAGTACATGTGCCAAGTTTCAGCTCATTTAGACAAGTTTCAGACTTTCCTAAAATTTTGTACTTCTCTAATTACTAATAATTGGTAAATATCTTACAAACTAATTTCCATATTGATAATCTGAAATATATCATTTCACTAAGTGCTAGTTCATAATATATTAATAATTAGGTGGACTCCTAATTATTTCAACACTCCCACTCACATAATATGTTCATATACTTATGAACTGCTGTGGTGTTTTGTATCTTGCGGTTGAAATTAAACCTGCAATTAACCATCTAACCCATTGGACTAATGTATTCTCCAATATATGTTAATGATTGCATATTATCTGTAATAACTAAGTATAAGTCCATACTGTTAATTACATACTTCAGATCAAATTGCTTTGAGTCTGAACTCTGATCTCATCACAAATATCTATGAATGAGAATCATCAATTTGATCGGAGTAAAACTTTTTAGATACTGATTGAATCCCAGCATAGTTTGTATCATCAGAGAGCTGCATTCTCAGGCTATCTGCTATTTCTTATTCGAGTAAAATTGGTCAATAATTGGCAAAGTTAGGATGTGGTCTTTTCTCCAGTAGATCTGGATCATCCACAGTTCCGGTCTATAGTCTAATTCACTTAGACTATCCTCCGTATATCCATAACTGGATCTGGATAGTAACTTTCCTCATATACTCCATATATGATCTGCTGAGACCAACAATTGGTCAGCATTGTAGTTGCCTTATTCTTTGACGCTTGACAAAGTATTTCCTCTTCCAGACTAGTCCCTTCAATGGTATCTAGCCTAGCATTTCTCCATTCCTGATCTGGGATATTGTACTCCCACTGAAGCTATGTCTTCTGGTGCTTCCTACCTTCTAAAACTGACTGAGATAGATCATATATATCCTTCTGATCTAGGCATAACTTTCCTGGACTGATATCACTGTTACGGTATTCAGATCTTCCCTTTGCATCTTGATAGGCTTGATTTGGTATCACAGCATACCACAGCTTGATTGGCAGCTATTCATAGAGGCCTAATCCTAAACAGGATAGATATGGTCTCATATGTACTATTGCACTTGAATAGTACAACCTGATCTGGCACTTTCCAATTGCGTAAATCTACCATAATGGCTCTGATAAGCCACTGTTACTTCTGATAGAACTTTCCAGCATAGAGCTTGGTTGACAGTGCAAATAGACAAGTCCATGCTCTACTGGACCCATTATAACCCTTAGGTTGGCCCTTTGTACCACTTCTCTAGCCTCCACTGCAAGTAAGTTGACTTCATTGTTTACCATAATTGTGCTGTTGCCTCTGAGTACATAGGTTCTCTTGGACTGCTCTGCTGCTTTCCTTAGCAACAATACTCCACTATCCTTGTGTGGTAGGATAGCTGGATCATATCTGGTGTGCTAGATAGTTCAAATCTGGCCTACATATCACCTTCCCATTTAGAAACTGGCAACTTATTGGCGGTAGGTTTTTGTTCCGTATCTGGTCTTAAAGATGCTGGTTGCTGGAATTTCCTTATTGATCTAGATCTGGACCATACAGGTATCATATCCATGGTTTGTTAGATCTCCCAGAGTGTTCAGGAACCTCCTGTCCTCAAAACATATCTATTCTGAGATGTTTCCACCAAATCAGTCATCCATTTAGATCTGGCATAACTTTTGACAGGCTTGATCAAGTTTGATCAAATAAACTACCTTAGAAAGCCATTTCTCTCAGCATCTTGGTGGCAGATATCATCATTGCAGTTTGGCCCATAGCTGGGAGCTGTCAGTAACTTGATCTGATCAAAATAGCATGATTAACATCTGATCCTTGTTAATATAAATGATCCTTCATCACTGTATGTATGTGATATATGTACTAGTGTAGGGCAACTAGTACACTCCTTGATAGTACTTCATGCATATTCTGTAGTGTATATAGAGACTATATGCATATACTTTGGTCAAGGTCTCCGGCAGCACTTTTCTTGATGGCGGTAGAAATTCCATGCTTCAACAAATATGGATGTATCTCCTCCCACTGTATCTGATACTTGATGTAGACATGTAGCTTGTCTAATAAGTGTCTCACAGAGCCTCAGGATCATTGGTAATGGAAATAGTACCACTGATATATCATGCGTACCACTCCTAAGTTGGCATATCTGAGATCCCTGATCTTTGGCCAAATATATAGGTATTATATATCATTTTGATCCTCAGAGTTTGGGCAAGCTGATCCATATATCTGTCAGCAAACTCAACTGTGGATCTTCAATATAGATCCATCATGTGGTGATAATAAGGATCATAGCATTAATACATATATCATGTAAGATGCCCCTTATTGATGTTGACTCCTTGCTGGGATTACGCATTTTCTCAAACCTTCATTGTTCTGCATATTCCATAACTTTTGAAATTTGTCCAACATAATCTCCTTGACATATGACCTTTTTCTTTGCTTAGTGTCTTCTTTAAGGGCAAAGGCCTCTCTCTCCAAAACAATATATCCATCTAGCAGCTCTTTGCAGCGGTAGTACTTTTCTGTCTTTTGTAACTTCAGGTAGACCAGGCGGTCTTTCTCCAGAATAAAGACACAGTACTAAAGCAAAGTAGGCAACCAAGATAAAGCAAGTTTGGGGCTCATAACCTGTTTAAATATTAGAGAGATATATTGGAAGTGAATTGGAGAATTTGAAGATTTCCATGATATTCACTTGATGTTTTATTGAGTTGCAACACAGTATTTATACTTATTGCAGAACTGCGTAAATGTGACTATTTGGCCATTATTAGGGGAGTCTCAGGAGTACATGTGCCAAGTTTCAGCTCATTTGGACAAGTTTCAGACTTTCCTAAAATTTTGTACTTCTCTAATTACTAATAATTGGTAAATATCTTACAAACTAATTTCCATGTTGATAATCTAAAATATATCATTTCACTAAGTGCTAGCTCATAATATATCAATAATTAGGTGGACTCCCAATTATTTCAACAGTAATGCGGTCCATCTACCCCAATCTACTTAAGGAGATCCCATGTAAAGCTTCTCTGCTACCACAAGAACTATTGCCTTACAAGGTTTCATCCCACTATCCATGGCAACAAAAGTCCTAGAAGCTTTCATTCCCAGCTGACAGCAATGGAGAACCACCTTGCAGAGGGTATCAATGACTTAGAGCAAGCTTGGAATACTAGGTTCAGAAGCTCCAATAGACTTCCATATCACAGATTGCTCAGCAACAGGTTCCATATAAGGAGTATTTTGGATACCTTCCCAGTCAGGATTAACAGACCTTCTAGAGGGCAGAGACACTTCTATGCTGGCAAGTACAAGGCACACTGTGTGAAGTTTCAACCACTGTCTGGCATAGAGGGTAACATCATCTGGTTTAGTAGGCCATTTGCTGGAAGTAGGCATAACAAAGCACTCTGGGTAGAGAATCATCCAGAACTCAGTAGAGGGGAGAAATGTATGGCAGACTTAGCCCATATAGGAGAGGATTGTCAGAGATTAGGATGTATCACAGCTTATAGGAAGCCACAGAATGGTGTGCTTAGCAGGAAGCAGAAGCTCTACAATGAGATATTTAAGCATTTCAGAGTGAGGGTAGAGCATACATTTGGATATCTGAAGAAATTCAGCTTATTGGCAGGTAAATACAGAGGAAAGTCATATATAGGAGAAAACAGCAGAATAGGCAATATAGTTAAGATACTTATCAATGCACAGTATATTCATACAAGAAGACATCCACTCAGAGAAATGTGGCTGGAGCATTATGAAGAGTAAATAAAGCAAGGAAAGCACTACTCTTAGCAGCATAAGTAAGATTGAGTAAAATTACCAGTAACTATAACATACCACTAACATGATGGTAGAAGTTATAGTGCCAGATAGTGCCAGATTGATATGGCACTATAAACAGGCTGGTACTATGTGGCACTATCCAACGGAACATGTCTATTGTATTAGATGCTTCAAGCTAATAAGAATACAACACAACAGAAATAGTATTTCATATGCATATGTAGGTGGTGCTACAGCCTGATATCTAATGCTGATTACAGTTGTAAGTGTGTGGGGATACTAGATGTTATTAGGAGGACAAGTATCTAATGTGGATTTCACCTGATGATTTATTGAACATAAGATTAGTACTTATGCTCATACATAGTCTTTGCAAAGCAAACACATAAGTGCTGTCCAAAAGGTCTTAAGAGTATGTGTGCAAGGTCTGGGGCTCATTGGGCTTTTTTGAGTTACTTCATGTACTAGGCCTGTTCTGTAGGATAGTGCCACATTGAGCCATGAGTGCCAAATAATGCCATAGTGTGCCAGGGAGGCCTGGTGAGCTTATGCCTGGCCACTGAGTGTGAAACATAGCTTTGCATCTTCATGCAAAGCTGCCCCTGTGCTTCACCCATTGTACTGGAGAAAATCCATTTTGTGACTTTTTTTTTGGACCAATGCTATGTAGGAAATATAAGAGCACAAAAGAAATCACAACATTCATCTGGTACTCAATACCCATGGCACTATGAGTCTATCTCATGTAGCTTGTATCATGTCACAAAAATGCATGGCACTATCTTGGTCCACTGATACTCTCTGGCACTATAAGTGCTTTATATAAGTTTTACTTTAGGGCTAATATTTAGTTATAGAGTCTGATAGTACCAGTGGACCAAGATGGAGCCATGCAGTTTGGTGATATGATACAAGCCACAGGAGCCAGATTCAGAGTGCCAAAGGTATTGAGTACCAGATGCATGTCTTCAGTCCTTCTGTGCTCTTACACATCCTGCACAACATTGATACAAAAGAAAGGTCAAAAAATAGATTTTCTCCAGCATATTGGGTGAAACACAGGGGCTACTTTGCCTCATGATGAAGAGCTATGTTTCACACGCTGTTGGCAAGTTTAGGTCTGCTATGCCTTTCTGGCATGCAATGGCACTATTTGGCACTCATGGCTGAATGGGGAACTATCAAACAGAACAAGTCTACTATATACCAGATGCTTTTGATGAAAATAACCTATGACAAATAAGTTGGTCCTAAATGTGAATGCAATCAGGACCAGCTATCAAGAACCCACAATAAGGCTATTATATTGCTGGCAGCTTAGGATTACTGATCATCTGTGTACTGCTAGGATGGGATTGTGACAGTAATTTAGTGATTATACCACTATATAGGAAGGTAAGCTTGATAGTGTTCAAGTGCTTTGTTATTGGGATTTAGACGGCATTCTGATGGTCTGAATGCAGCCTGCACTGACTTCAGTATACTCAACTGGCTAATACGTCCAATTGCCATACATGCATAAGAACACTATAATATTTTGATGGCCTTGAAGAAGACATCTGTTGGAATTATAGTGGTAGCATAGTAGTCTATGGCTAACACCGCAAAATGCTACCATACCAGTTTACCAGTTGATATTTTCATCTGCTACCTTGCCCTGCATCATTCTTGTATTCTGTTGTGAAATTGCCAATTGACACACTTCTATCACCTAGACTTTTGGGCTTTTCAATGCAATACTTGCAAAGATGCAATAAACCTTGTATTGCTAGCAGCATATACATCTTGCAAACATATGCTTGGTTGCCACCACTTCTGCTACAAGTACCTCCTAAATATCAGCAAAGTAATTTTTGTTACTTAGCTAGTATAGTCCTTTTCTTTACTGAATTCTGGTCCACTTTACTGGTACACACTAGTATGTACTTGTATGAATTCTGGCATGCTGTATTAGAACTGGTTTGGGGCTTGCTCTGCAATCCAATGGTTGTTCTGAGGTGTACAGCAACTTTTGGTATTCTACTATTGAAATATATTTTTAGGACTTTAACATATCAGCAGAAGAAGTAAATTTCACTTATATGCTTCATCTTAGACTCAAAGTATATTACAGGCAATGTTTCCCACTCTTACAACAGAGTTCTGACCTTTGGCTTACTGCTGGGCTTATTGATTTTTAAAGTAACTTTTCCTGATTTGAAGTTTGCTTTCATTGCTGAGAGATATCACCTTTATGGGAAAGTCTGAGCTCCTCCTTAACCATAAGGGTTATGGCAAAGGGGTCTCTAAAGGGGACTTTGGACTTAAATAGGTGTCTAAAGGGGTGCATTTGCATAAAGGTAAATCTTCAGAGTAAAGGTGTTTTTTAGTGGAACCTCTTGAGCAGTTAATAGACTAACAGGGTGTCTGTAGAGTAAAGGGGTCTCATAAAGAGGAATCCTCTGACAAAGAAGTGGTAGTTTTGCTCAGAATTTATGTTGAATTCTTGTGAGCTCTACATTCTCTTTACTAATGTGGTACCAATTAGAGTCAGACTACTCATCAGTGCAGTGATGCAGGGAGAGTCTTATAGCCTTTAATCTTACAATGGTACTGTTGCATTCTTAAGGAGAGGTACTTATTTTATTTTTCCACCAGAGAAGTCATGTTTATGAAAATTCCAAAGAATCAAAGTTTTTGGGCAATTGTGCAAGCAATACACATGTTAAAATGCTAAAATTTTGCAGTGGGCAGATTGGACATAGATGCAGCACCTGTGTAAGCTTCACATGATTTGATTGGCAGGTTAATAGCTACATGAAATCAAAGTAACAACGGTAATCCTAGGAACAAATGCCTAGTATATTTGGCTATGGTGCACTATTGATCATCACTCCTTAAATTCTGCTTCAAATGAGCTGTAATCTGAAACATATATTGGCTACTGAGTGCTCTGCATAATATGATAGTTGCAGCTGGGCTGCTGTTAGGATCTTGGGCTTTTGTTCTTCAAAGTTGAAGATTCTAGAACTTTCACCCTTTGAAAAACAATCTGGTTCTGCTGTGGTGGTGTGTGAGTCCAAGGGAGAGATATGTACAACACTTCTCAAGTGTTTTGTGTGTGGGGTGCTCACTGGGTGCAATAACCTCTGGTGAAAGCTTGCTAGGAATTCTTGGGCTCTGTCTCTAATCTAATGTGATGGGGAATAAAGCCACAAGCTTGTCATGGTAGAACTATTGAGCTACAATCCCCAACTTAGTTGGCGTCTTAACAAAAGTATGTGCTGGGTTCAGTGTCCTTTGAGATGACAATGTACCAAAGCTTCCAAAGTGAAAACAACTGTAAACTCCACCAGCAGGGACTTGATAAGAATGCAGCTATGGTCAATAGTTACAAAGACAGAAAAGTATCTTTGCCTGTACAAGAACAAACTTGGGAAAGAATCAAATATAATAAAAGATGCCTACTCTGAGTATTCCATATAAGTAGTACCTCCAAGGTCAGTTGGCTGTCAGCACAGTTTCCTGGCAGTGTACTGTGGTCTGGGGTTGGAAGTTCAGGTAGCAGTAGGTAGCAGTGCTCACACTGATCAACAAGTTGGTATATTGATAAAAGGGATGATTATTTACTGTTGAGGGATAGCCTCTCTTATATACTTTTCTTACTGACTAAGTGACTACTAATCATGGTGCTCCAGAAGGTGCCAGATATCAATAGAAATCTTAATGACATCAGAATGACCTAAGAATGTTCTAAGTAGGTGCTGGAAGGCTCTACAAGGCGCAGCACATCCAACCAATCAGGAATCAGTATGCTGAAGCCTGTGTAACATAGGGATACCATATATGGTATGGAAATGGCAGGGATGGTTACACAGGTAGATCATGTGTCACGGGTACTGGCATGGGTAGTTGCCCAGAATAGAAGCACTTACTGCTAGTACTCTTAGGTAAAGCAGGGAATAACTTATGTAATAAGGTAAGCAAGTGTGATAGTCAACTGGCACATGGGATAGCACTGAACAGGTAAGACAAATGGGATAAAACTTAAATAAGTGTAGTAGAGAAATAGGGAAGTAGAAAATATGGGAATAAGCACATCTGTCAGTAGGTGTCACTGTGACCCTACTACATCTACCCCCCTCTCAGCTTTCAGCTTGGGTCAAAGTAAACTAATCCAGATGTGCAAAGTTCCTATGCTTGAATAACTTAAGTTGGTTCCCTGCAACTGGTGCTCTCAACTGGGTGTTGTCAAGCTCAGATATGTAATAACTTCCATTTCCAATTACTTTGGAAATGAGGTAGGGGCCAGTCCATTTGTTGGCAAACTTCCAACTCCATTACTTGTCCAAGGTAGATTCATAGAGTAATACTGGGTCTCTTAGTGATAGTGGCTTTAGTCTTGTTGAGTGTAATTTGCCAAAGGGTATTTTGTTTTTCAGCCATGTATCCTTCAGTTGTTTGGCAGCTCTGTGGACATTTAGGCCATGGTGGTCAAGTTGCTGTATACAAGTGGTTAGGATGTCATTAGTCTGTATATTAGATTTCCAACCCAATGCGTTCCAAGTGACTATGTCTAACTCAACTGGTAGTATGCAGTCATGTCCATAGAGTAGCTTAAATGGCAATAATCCAGTTGTTCTCTTGGTAGTAATTCTATCTGCCCAGAGTGCAAGATGTAATTACTGTGGCCACAGGGCTGCATTATTATCTCAGATCTTAACAAGAGAGTTTACCAGTGGTCCATGTCCTCTTGCTACCATTCTATTGGCTTATAGATGGTAAGCTGTAGTAAAAGCAATGTGTATCTTGTACTTTGAGCACTACTCCTGGATCATTTGGAATATCATCTCTCCTGTGTCAGCAACAAACTGTTGGATGCAGCCAAACCTGCAGATAATGTCTTCAAGTATAAATCTCCATATGGTATGGCACTTGTAGTTTGACTTAAGCCTCTGCCCATCCACTAAGGACATCTCTAGCAACAATCAGGTACTTCATTGATCCAGCTGTGGACATGTGGACAAGGTCAATACCAACCTTTTGTCATAGTCAGATTGTGTAAGTAGGATGCAGTGGTTCTTCATAACACTTAGAGAATCTCCTCTGGCAGGCTGCACATGACTCAACAAAGTGTTGGATATCATATTACATGTTCTCCCAGTAGTACCTCTGAGCTGTAGTTGTGTAGGTGGCTTCTTGTCCTCTATGTCCTCCTGGTTCTCCTTGGTGGATACCTCTCATGATGTTCAGTTGCTCTTGTGGGGTTGTGACTACTCTTCTTGACATAAGTCCATGCTTCACTTGTTTAAAGAGAAGATCATCTTTGAGAATGTAGTGGTGCGCCTTCTTTCCAAGTTTTCTAAACTCCAGAATTTCTATCCTACTAGGGTTCTTGAGTGTCCTTAGATATTCCTTGATCAGACTCCAGGCAGTTCTTTCTTGGTCTTTGATGGCAATCTGTTGGATATCTGCATCAATTATATCATCAAAGCCAGGGTCCAAGTCTTCAAATAATTGTGGTCCCTTTCTGGAGAGTGCATCAGCCACAACATTTGTCTTGCCAGGGATATGGCTGACCTCAAAGTCAAACATTCTCAGCCATGCCATTCATTGCTTTGTGGCATTATCAGGTAGGTCAGGCTTGTTGATCATTCCTATATGTGGCTTGGCATCTGTCTCCAGGATGAAATGTGTCATGTAGAGTTGTGACTTCAGCTTCCTCAGCATCTTCACAATGACTAGTAGCTCTCTCTTAATCTGTGAGTATCTTTGTTCTCTAGGAGAGAATAGACAGCTTTCATATCTGCTGGCATAGCAGTTGCCATCTTCATCATCTTGGCCAAGTAGTGCCCCAGCTCCTATAGGGCTTGCATCCACTGTCAAAATAGGTGGGCAGTCAGTGTTCTGATAGTCAAGAGGTCTTAGAATCAGGGAGATACTAAAGACTCTTTTAGTAATTGCATGGCTTCTTCTTGCTCTTCACCACAGAAAAATGGGGTATTCTTTTTCTGTAGTTGGTAGATTGGTTCTGCTGTCTCAGAAAATCTTGGCATCCAGATCCTAAAGAACCCGCAAGCGGCCACAATGCCACAAGCTTGTCTTAGATTTGTGGGGGTAGGCCAATTGCATATTTTTTGTGTCTTGGAGTCTCCAGGTGAACAACCAAAGGTGTTGCATTTTTGTCCAACAATGGATATCTCTGATATACCAAAGCTACTTTTCTCACCACTGATAGTGAGTCCAGCTTCTTCAATGGCTCCCAATATGGCATCATTGTCTGAAATATGGTCATAGACAAACTTACCTACTCCAGGCATAACTTCAGTGGTGTCCCGGATTCTTGGTACTTTGATGCCTATGTCATTAACAAAAACAGCATGTTTCTCAGGTATAAACTGGTACAGCACATTCACCATGCATCTCTGGAACTGAGCTACGGAGCTTGTAGCCCCTTGGGTGAGTCTTGTCATCCTCAACAGTCCATATGGTGTCTGGAGTTCAAACATATTTCTTGATGTCTCACCAGGGGGGATCTGGTCATACCCTGCGTAGAGATTGTATGTTGATTAGATGGAATGGCCACTAAAGCTTTCTGCAAAGTCATCAATAGATGGAGGCATAGCAGCATCTCTGAAAGTGACAGCATTTGCAGGTTGCATGTCTTGAATGAATTGGAGCTTCACATTCTTCTCTTTGGTCACAAACCATTTGTTAGCATAAGGTCCATGGCAAGGTTCTAGGATACCAACTTTTATCTTCTTCTTAAGCAGGTCATGGAGCTCAGCCTGGAGTCTTCTGGGCAGTGGGTAAGTCTTAAATGACCAGGGTGTGTGGGGCACTGAAGGAATCTTGATAGATTTCTCAGCAATGTCTTTAAGAGCCCTATCTCCTTGTCATCATATGAGAAAGCCTTATCATGTCTTTTCAGAGTTTCTTCAAATAACAAGATCTCCTCTGATGTTAGGTTTCCATTGCCAATGATAATTTGCTTAAGTCTCTCCAGTGTAAGTTGTATATCTTCTGGTGCTTTGTTTGGTGGCATGATCTAATCAGTAGGCCAGGATTCATCAGTCAAAGGTGTAACTGATGGTCTAATCTTCTGTTCTACCGTCTTGTATTTTGTTTGATCCATAGCCATTTGCTCCTGTATACCTAATGAGCAGCTCCAAATGTTGGGGTGTATGTAGTGAGGCTCCTCATCTTCTTCCATAGCAAGATGTGTCTTCTGGCAAGTAGGATGTGTCTCTTATTGTTGGGTGTTGCACCACAGAATGATGACTGTAGCCCAGGGTTTGATCCTTGTATAGTATACCACACTGACCCATTGGAATAATTGGTAGTTGTAGCCTTAGTACTGGTCACCCATGGTCTGCATAGCAGAAGGTCAAAGTTTGCTTTCCGGCAGATAAAGAGGGGAAGCCAGACCTTGATTCCTTGCACCTCAATAGGGAACTTATCACTACACCATAGAGTGGACTAGATACTGAGTTTGCACCAATCATGCTCCATTCATTATCTCTATCCACAGGCAGTAGCTCCTTGTTTCTAAGTGTCTTCCAGAAGTGTAGCGGTACAACACAAATCTCTGAACCACTGTCAATATATCAGTCTACAGGGTCATGATATATATACCCTTTCACCACAGCAGTTGCCACTGAGTAAAAGGTCTTATATTCAGTAGTGTAGTGATCATTTTGGTGGTCTTCATGGTTTGTCTGAATTATATGGGTGTCCATATGTTCAATGTCTGGGCAAAGATCTATGGCTCTCAGTAGCTACTTCAGCTGAGCCATTAATCTTGAGAGCTAGCTTTTGTAGCTGTTCAGCAAGTTGGTCAATTCTGTCAGTAGTGTTAGTCTGATTGTCAGCAACAGCACTCCTTGGTTCCTTGATTGCCTTGTCTTGCAGATTAGGCTTCAGAAGTCTTATGAATGTGGTAGTCAACTTTGCTTCTAGGAGAACACATTTCATCTCTGCAAAGCATGGATGCCAGACTTGTCATCCTTTGCTGCATATAAGTCAACTTTGCTTGCCAAGTCCTGGGGAAGCACTTGTGCAAGGTGAAGTGTGATGGTAAACTCAGTTATAGCCTGCGACTGTAGGAGTGGCTTGGCCATATCTTCATACTGTTGAATGAACTCTTCAAGTGGTAGCTTGGAAAGTCCAGTCCTTCCAAAGTGTCTGAGGTCTTCAATTCCATAGTATATCTGGGGTCTACCTTACTTGGTCTGTAGATAGGTCTTCATTATGGCCCAGTCAGTGAGAATGTCTTATTTGTCTGAGAAGCTTAGTGGTACTATCATCAGTGCAGTAGTAGGGGAAGTCTTCAGCCATTTCATGTTCAGATAGGCTACACATCTTGCAGAGCTTCTCCCATTTGAATATAAAGCTTTCCACATTGTTTCCATCAAACTGTGGGGCTCCATGTGAGAGTGAAAATGGCACAGAGTTCATTTTGGGTAGGTAGGTTGGTGTTGTAATCTTAATAATATTGGAATCTCTTTTTAATAAGTGGATAACGGATCATATCTTCAGGTAAATCTTGTGGGGTCCTATGGAGCTTGTATGAACCCCCCAAGTTGGGTGCCAGGTGTGTTGTGGTGTATAAGTCCAAGGGAGAGATATGTCCAACACTTCTCAAGTGTTTTGTGTGTGGGGTGTTCACTGGGTGCAATAACCTCTGGTAAAAGCTTGCTAGGAATTCTTGGGTTCTCTCTCTAATATAATGGACTTGTTCCGTCAGATAGTGCCACATTGAGCCGTGAGTGCCAAATGATGCCATAGTGTGCCAGAGAGGCCAAGTGAGCCTCTACCTGGCCACAAAGTGTGAAACATAGCTCTGCATCTTCATGCAAAGCAGCCGCTGTGTTTCACCCATTGTGTTGGAGAAAATCCACTTTTTGACCTTTTTTTTTGGATCAATGTTGTGCAGGATGTGTTAGAGCACAAGCAGATTGAAGATATGCATCTGGTACTCAATACCCATGGGACTCTGAATCTAGCTCTTGTAGCTTGTATCATGTCACAAAAACAAATGGCACTATCTTGGTCCACTGGTACTATCTGGCACTATATTTAAATATTAGACCTAAAGTAAGATCTATACAAAGCACTTATAGTGCCAGATAGTACCAGTGGACCAAGATAGTGCCATTCATTTTTGTGACATGATACAAGCTACAGGAGCTAGATTCAGAGTGCCATGGGTATTGAGTACCAGACGCATATCTTCTGTTCTCCTGTGCTCTTACACATCCTGAGCTACATTGATCCACAAAAAAAGGTCAAAAAATGGATTTTCTCCTGCGCAATGGCTGAAACACAGGGGCTGCTTTACATGACAATGCAGAGCTATGTTTCACACTCTGTGGCCAAGTATAGGCTCACTTTACCTCTCTGGCACACTATGGCATCATTTGGCACTCATGGCTCAATGTGGCACTATCCAATGGAACAAGTCTAATGTGATGGGGAATAATGCCACAAGCTTGTCAAGGGTAAACTATTGAGCTACAATCCCCAACTTGGTTGGCGTCTTAACAAAAGTATGTGCTGGGTTCAGCATCCTTTGAGATAACAATGTACCAAAGCTTCCAAAGTCAAAACAACTTCAAGCCCCACCAGCAGGGACTTGATAAGAATGCAGCTGTGTTCAACCCCTATGAGAATAATTTGGTCCTGCAGGTGGATCTGACCCAGATCATCCATCAAGATCCCGTTAGTAACTTGACAATTTGTGATAGGTGCTGTGACAATATTTGCGTGGTATTGCGCAGTCTTTCAGCACTCTATTACTATTTTAAGTGGATCCAGTTGGCCAGGACTTCCAATTGCCTTATATGGCAAGAAACGTGATGGTATTTTGGCAGCCTCACAGCAAGACTCTGAAGGCATTTTTTTGGCAGTTTGCCAGCCTACCGCTGTGGTGGTGTATTGGTCCAAGGGAGAGATACATCCAACACTTCTCAGGTGTTTTGTGTGTGGGGTGTTCACTGGGTGCAATAACCTCTGGCAAAAGCTTGCTAGGAATACTTGAGTTCTGTCTCTAATCTAATGTGAAGGCAAATAAAGCCACAAGCTTGTCAAGGGAAAACTATTGAGCTACAATCCCCAACTAAGTTGGCCTCTTAACAAAAGTATGTGCTGGGTTCAGTGTCCTTTGAGATGACAATGTACTAATGCTTCCAAAGTCAAAACAACTGTAAACTCCACCAGCAGGGACTTGATAAGAATGCAGCTGTGGTCAATAGTTACAAAGACAGAAAAGTATCTTTGCCTGTACAAGAACAAACTTGGGAAAGAATCAAATATAATAAAAGATACCTACTCTGAGTATTCCTCACAAGTAGTGCCTCCAAGGTCAGTTGGCTGTCAGCATGGTTTCCTGGGAGTGTCCTGTGGTCTAGGGTTGGAAGTTCAGGTAGCAGCAGGTAGCAGTGATCACACTAATCAACAAGTTGGTATATTGATAAAAGGGTTGATGATTTATTGTTGAGGGATAGCCTCCCTTATGTACTTTTCTTACTGGCTAAGTGATTACTAATCATGGTGTTCCAGAAGGTTCTGGATATCAATAGAAATCTTAATGACATCAGAATGAACTAAGAATGTTCTAAGTAGGTGCCGGAAGGTTCTAAGAGGCACAGCACATCCAACCAATCAGGAATCAGTATTCTGAAACCTGTGTAACATGGGGATACCATATATGGTATGGAAATGGTAGGGATGGTGACACAGGCTGATCTTGTGTCACGGGTACTGGCACGGGTACTTGCCTAATATAGAAGCACTTATAGCTAGTAATCTTACATAAAGTGAGGGGTAACTTATGCAATAAGGTAAGCAGGTGTGATAGTGAACCGGCTTATGGGATAGTACTGATTGGGTAAGACAAATGGGATAAAACTAAAATAAGTGTAGTAGAGATGCAGGGAAGTAGAAAATAAGGGAATGAGCACATCTGTCAGTGGGTGTCACTGTCACCCTGCTACACTGCTGGTTCTGTATAATACCACCGTACCAATTTACCAAATGGTATTTCCTTTTTCTACCTCCCCTTGTGCAATTCATATATTCCACTGTAGAATCACCTTTCTTTATTTGAGTACCTACTACTACCTTGGGTATTCCACATATAGTTCAAATCAAAAAAGAAACTATTGCCTCCAGCTTACTAACCTCTACAAACGCACACACCTGCCACAATTGTCATTCTTTTATCACCTCAACTTTACAGCTTTTTAGTGTGATATTTGCAAGGTTGCCATATACCTTGTACTGCTGGTATCATATACATCTTGCAAGCATATGCTTGGTTGTTGCCACTTCTGCCATGAATACCTCCTGAACATTGGCAAAGAACTTCTTAGTATTTAGCCAATATTTTCCTTCTCCCTGCTGGATTCTAGTCCCCCTTATAGGTGCGCTCTGGCTTTTGTTTGTGTGAATTCTGTGTTGTATAGTGTAGAAGTTGGCTTGTGACCACAAGAAATCCGGTATATCTTGGTGGAGCTTTCCTGATAAACATTAGTTGCTTATTGCACCCAACCCAACTTTGCATTACTTAACTGATTACCCACGCATTGGGGCTGCTTAGCTTCTTAACGCCATAGGCATAGGTGTCTCCATGTGCACATTTGTCCTCAGTAATTTCTAACTGTTTCTGGCTGTCCTCCATGTGCCAACTCATCACTTCCATGACAGACTTTAAGGTAATATTCTTGATAATATTGGGATATGGTAGTGCTTTCAACTTCACTTGTCTCCTATCTTCCCACATATCCACTCCATAGGAAACTACCAAAAGGTGAAGCAAGGCCCAATATTCTCCACACACCATGCAAGTGTTGTAAGAGTCTTGGAGATATTGGAAGTGATTTGGAGAACAAGTAGATTATGTGGTTTACACTTAATGATTTATTGAATGTAAAAGTAGTATTTATACTTTTACCTGGTCATGGCATTACAAACACGTAGAATAGGTTAAGGAAGGTGCCAAGAACATGTGTGCAAAGTTTGGGGCTGTTTGGACAACTTTGAGAATTTTCATGTTCTGGGTACCTGGTATTTTGGTGAAAATATTCTAAGTAAATCCCAACAAGGAATTTGGTCAGTATTCTCTAGTATTTGAAGGTGATGATCCAAGTGACTAAGTTAGGTGCATATTTAGGTGGAAATACCAATTTTTACAACACTCCCACTCAGCTAAATGTTCATACTGACTAGTCCTAATTTTGACCTAAGATACTCAAACTTGTCTCTAGCTAATGGTTTGGTAAATATTTCTGCAATAATTTCATCTGTAGGACAGTTAACTAAGCTAACTATGTTATTCTCTATAGCTTCACGTGTGAAATGATGTCTAATAACTATGTGCTTGGTTCTAGCATGAAAAGTTGGATTTCTACCTAATTGTATACATCCTTGATTATCTTGAAATAAAGTAATAGGCGTTTTTTGACATAGGCCTAAATCTGTAAAGAGCTTTCTTAACCACATTGCTTCTTTTGTAGCTTCACAGGCTGCCATATACTCTGCCTCTGTAGTAGAAAGTGCTATGGGTGGTTGCTTTCTTGAATTCCATGAAATTGCTCCTTTACAGTAAAGAAAGGTGTATCCTGTGGTAGATCTTCTGTCTTCCAAATTTTGTCCCCAATCAGCATCAGAGTATCCCACAAGATCCTGTTCTGAATCCTTATAAGTGTATCTTAAGCGGATATCAGCAGTTCCTTTTAGGTATCTAAAAATCCACTTAACTGCTGCAATTTGATCAGATCCATAATTCTGATTATGTTGGCTGACCACTCCCACTGAATATGAGATATCTGGACGTGTTCCAAGCATAAGATACATCAGACTGCCGACCATAGATTGATAAGGAAAGTCAGGGCTTTCAGATGGCACCAAGCTCTCTTGATTTGGTTGAGTTTTGACCAAGTTAAGGTTTGTCTCCATTGGGGTAGCTGCCGGTTTACTGTCTTCTATTTTGTACTTCTTTGGTATATCTTGAATATACTTGGATTGGCTTAGGGTAATAGTCTGGGTACTTCTGTCTATGGAGAACTTAATCCCTAAGTAGTAACTAAGTTCTCCTAGATTGGACATCTTGAACTCCTTAGATAGGCTGTACTTAGTCTCTTCCAATGTTTCTAGGTTATTGGCGGCTATAATAAGATCATCCACATATAGAGCTAATAGAACTGGATTTGCTCTAGCTGGCTTATAATATATACTATAGTCAGCATTACTCCTTTTGAAACTCAAAGATTCCAAATAAGAATCTATCTTGCAATTCCAGGCTCTTGGTGATTGTTTGAGACCATATAGTAACTTTTTAAGCTTGCAGACCAAATGGGGGTTATCTTGGTCAACAAACCCATCAGGGTGGTCCATATACACATCCTCATCAACTTCTCCATTCAAAAATGCAGTTTTACATCCATTTGATGAATAAAAAACTTACATTTGGCTGCAATAGCCAATATTAATCTGATGGAATTAAACTTGGCTACCGGTGCCAAGGTCTCAGTACAGTCAAGTCCTTTTGTTTGAGAGTATCCTTTGGCTACAAGTCTTGCTTTGTATCTTTCAATTTTACCATCAGCCTAGTATTTTTGTCTTAAAGACCCATCTGCATCCAATTGATTTTTGGTTGATTGGTAATTTGACTAAGTCCCAAGTTTGATTT
>MCFE01000507.1:0-65074 GCA_002104905.1 Basidiobolus meristosporus CBS 931.73 | reverse complement strand
CAACCGAAAATCAATTGGATGCAGATGGGTCTTCAAGACAAAATACAAGGCTGATGGTACAATTGAAAGATACAAAGCAAGACTTGTAGCCAAAGGATACTCTCAAACAAAAGGACTTGACTATACTGAGACCTTTGCACCGGTAGCCAAGTTTAATTCCATCAGATTAATATTGGCTATTGCAGCCAAATATAAGTTTTTTATTCATCAAATGGATGTAAAAACTGCATTTTTGAATGGAGAACTTGATGGGGACGTGTATATGGACCAGCCTGATGGGTTTGTTGACCAAGATAACCCCCATTTGGTCTGCAAGCTTAAAAAGTCAATATATGGTCTCAAACAATCACCGAGAGCCTGGAATTGCAAGATAGATTCTTATTTGGAATCTTTGAGTTTCAAAAGGTAGTAATGCTGACTATAGTATATACTATAAGCCAGATAGAGCAAATCCAGTTCTATTAGCTCTATATGTGGATGATCTTATTATAGCCGCCAATAACCTAGAAACATTGGAAGAGACTAAATCCAGCCTATCTAAGGAGTTCAAGATGTCCAATCTAGGAGAACTTAGTTACTACTTAGGGATTAAGTTCTCCATAGACAGAAGTACCCAGACTATTACCCTAAGTCAATCCAAGTATATTCAAGATATACTAAAGAAGTACAAAATGGAAGACTGTAAACCGGCAGCTACCCCAATGGAGACAAACCTTAACTTGGTCAAAACTCAACCAAATCAAGAGAGCTTGGTGCCATCTGAAAGCCCTGACTTTCCTTATCAATCTATGGCCGGCAGTCTGATGTATATCATGCTTGGAACACGTCCAGATATCTCATATTCAGTGGGAGTAGTCAGCCAACATAATCAGAATTATGGATCTGATCATATTGCAGCAGTTAAGCGGATTTTTAGATACCTAAAAGGAACTGCTGATATCTGCTTAAGGTACACTTATAAGGATTCAGAACAGGATCTTGTGGGATACTCTGATGCTGATTGGGGACGAAATTTGGAAGACAGAAGATCTACCACAGGATACACCTTTCTTTACTGTAAAGGAGCCATTTCATGGAATTCAAGAAAGCAACCAACCGTAGCACTTTCCACCACAGAGGCAGAGTATATGGCAGCCTGTGAAGCTACAAAAGAAGCAATGTGGTTAAGAAAGCTCTTTACAGATTTAGGCCTATGTCAAAAAACGCCTATTACTTTATTTCAAGATAATCAAGGATGTATACAATTAGGTAGAAATCCAACTTTTCATGCTAGAACCAAGCACATAGATATTAGACATCATTTCATACGTGAAGCTATAGAGAATAACTTAGTTAGCTTAGTTTACTGTCCTACAGATGAAATGATTGCAGACATATTTACCAAACCATTAGCTAGAGACAAGTTTGAATATATTAGGTCAAAATTAGGACTAGTCAGTATGAACATTTAGCTGAGTGGGAGTGTTGTAAAAATTTGTATTTCCACCTAAATATTCACCTAACTTAGTCACTTAGATCATCACCTTCAAATCCTAGAGAATACTGACCAAATTCCTTGTCGGGATTTACTTAGAATATTTACCCAGAACATGAAAATTCTCAAAGTTGTCCAAACAGCCCCAAACTTTGCACACATGTTCTTGGGACCTTCCTTAACCTATTCTACGTGTTTGTAATGCCAAGACCATGTAAAAGTATAAATACTACTTTTACATTCAATAAATCATTAAGTGAAAACCACATAATCTACTTGTTCTCCAAATCACTTCCAATATCTCCAAGACTCTTACAACAGATATTGGGTAAAAAGTTCTTTTTGGTGTGTAAAGTATTCAGAAGCTCCAGAGTCAATATACCACGTCTGAGAATCCTTGTTTGTGGTCATATTTAGTGCAGATATGAATAGTCTATCTTCAGTTGTTGCAGCATTTCCATATTCAGGCTTCTTTTGCTGATAATCTCTCTTTTTGAAACACCGGTCTGAAGTGTGTCCTTTCCTTTTGCAGTAGTTGCAAAATAGGTTGCTGTTGCCTTTGTAGGGTCTTGGGTACCTTCTTTGTTGGTTATCATTGCTTATTAAAGCATTTTCTTCTTCCTTCTTATTGGCGCTTGATTTTCTTAATTCTTCATCCAGGAGCCTTCCATATACGTAATTTAAGGTCAAATCTTCAGTTCTGGACTCTAGGGCTGATACAAGGCCCTGAAACTTGTCTGTCAGGCTATTCAGGATGGTAACTATCACATCCTCATCAGTAGTTGGTACGCCCACAGATTCCATCTCATCTACCAGCAGGGTAATTCTGTTAATTAGATTTTTCATTTCTTCTCCTGGCAGCATCTTTGTAGTAAAGAATTTTTGTCTCAGATACATTTTCTTGGCAGCTGAACATGACTGGTAGGTGTCTTCTAGTGCTTTCCAGGCATTCTTTGCCGTTTTTGCGCTTGAGCATTGAATTAGCAATTTGTCCTTGACATTAAGGCAAATGCAGTTAAAGGCACTTTGTTCTTTCTTCTGGTACTTTAAGGCTTCCTCTCTCACGTTTTTAGGAGGGCATTTTTCTCCCATGACAATATCCCAAAGGCCTCTTTCTTGTAGCAGCATCTTCATCTTCACCTTCCACACTTGGTAGTTAGAGCCATCCAACTTTTCAGCAGAGGGAAAAATTCCAGTAATAGCAGTAGTAGACATTGCAGAGAGTGACAGCTTGGGGCTCATAACCTGTTGTAAGAGTCTTGGAGATATTGGAAGTGATTGGGAGAGCAAGTAGATTATGTGGTTTTCACTTAATGATTTATTGAATGTAAAAGTGGTATTTATACTTTTACCTGGTCTTGGCATAACAAACACATAGAGTAGGTTAAGGAAGATCCCAGGAACATGTGTGCAAAGTTTGGGGCTGTTTGGACAACTTTGAGAATTTTCATGTTCTGGGTACCTGGTATTTTGGTGAAAATATTCTAAGTAAATCCCAACAAGGAATTTGGTCAGTATTTTCTAGGATTTGAAGGTAATGATATAAGTGACTAAGTTAGGTGAATATTTAGGTGGAAATACAAATTTTTACAACAGTGAGGAATACTCAGAGTAGGTATCTTTTATTATATGTGATTATTTCCCAAGTTTGTTCTTGTACAGGCAAAGATACTTTTCTGTCTTTGTAACTACTGACCACAGCTGCATTCTTATCAAGTCCCTGCTGGTGGAGTTTACAGTTGTTTTGACTTTGGAAGCTTTAGTACATTGTCATCTCAAAGGATGCTGAACCCAGCACATACATTTGTTAAGACACCAACTAAGTTAGGGATTGTAGCTCAATAGTTTTCCCTTGACAAGCTTGTGGCTTTATTTCCCTTCACATTAGATTAGAGACAGAACCCAAGTATTCCTAGCAAGCTTTTGTCAGAGGTTATTGCACCCCGTGAACACCCCACACACAAAACACTTGAGAAGTGTTGGATGTATCTCTCCCTTGGACCTGTACACCACCACACTGCTGGTTCTGTATAATGCTACTGTACCAATTTACCAAATGGTATTTCCTTTTTCTACCTCCCCTTGTGCAATTCATATATTCCACTGTAGAATCACCTTTCTTTATTTGCTTACCCAATACTACCTTGGGTATTCCGCATATAGCTTGAATAAAAAAGAACTATGTCCTCCTGCTTACCAACCTCTACAAACACGCAAACCTGCCGCAATTGACATACTTCTATCACCTCAATTTACGGCTTTTTAGTGTGATACTTGCAAAGTTGCCATATACCGTGTACTGCTGGTAGCATATACATCTAGCAAACATATGCTTGGTTGTTGCCACTTCTGCCATGAATACCTCCTGAATATTGGCAAAGAACTTCTTGGTATTTAGCCAATATATTCCTTCACCCCGCTGGATTCTAGTCCCCCTTATAGGTGCGCTCTGGCTTTTGTTTATGTAAATTCTGTATCAAATGGTGTAGAAGTTGGCTTGTGACCACAAGAAATCCGGCATATCTTGGTGGAGTTTTCCTCATAAAGATTAGTTGCTTGTTGCACCCAACCCAACATTGGATTACTTAACTGATTACCCATGCATTGGGGCTGCTTAGCTTCTTAATGCCAGAGGCATAGATGTCTCCATGTGCACATATGTCCTCAGTATTTTCCAACTCTATCTGGCTGTCCTCCATGTGCCAACTCATCATATCCATGACAGACTTGAAGGTAATATTCTTGATGAGATTGGGATATGGTGGTACCTGCAACTTGACTTGTCTGCCTATCTCCCCACGCATCTGCTCCATAGGAAACTCTCAAAAGGTGAAGCAAGGCCTGATATCTCTACAAACTGTGCAAGATGGAGTAGAGAATGGATACAGTAGTGGCAGAGATCTACGCGTTCAGCTTTATGTTTGTAGTGTAGCTGCTCAAATCCTGTCACAAACTCCTCACACAACAGCTGTAGATATGTCAATTTGGCATTGGTGATCCGCTTCTGGATAAATATTCCTACAATGTCCACATATGACTCCCAATGCTTCCAATGTACACTTGGTAGGAATGGCTTCATAACACCACTTGAATAAATACGTATCCAGTTCATCCATTCTTTGCATTTGTATTGTCACATATGCGTATGAATATTAATTGGAGCCCATGAGAAGTGCTTAGGGTAGCAGATACTCTGTAATATCTTGCCAATCTTTTCAAATTTCTCTGGTATCTCACAGGGCTCATTTAACTTGGACTGCCCCATGTATAACTTGGTCATCAGTATAGGGATATTGTTGAAAAGCAAATGCATTGCTCCCAGTGGAAAGCATTTACTCCAACAGATACCCTCTATCTTAAGTATCTCTGGTTTACAATTGATGCTATATTCTGGCCAATGGCTTATAGCTTGGCAACTTTGCTGCAATTACATGCTTACTTCTGTATGTTCCCTCTGTGCAAAGATGATGTTCTTAGTGCTGGTGTTTGGGTAATGATAATGTGTGTGAGTTATGGAGTAAATCCCCTGGATCTCACACATTTGACAGCAATACCATCCATTGTGCCCAGAAAAACCTGCTATCTTGCTGATGGCTGGGGTATCTCCAATGCATATAATAGTATGCGCTTTTACATGATGGCTATTTACCGTTATCCTGCTGGAAAGCATACAAAATTCATCCAGCATTGGATTTAGGTAGTTATACAGGTTGGACGGTGATTTAGGCCCAGATACCAGTGAGACTACCATCAGATTATTGCTCTGATACTGTAAGATGGGCGGCAGATTCAGATTGATGCAAATTGGTGGCCAGCAGGATTTGCTAGTGGAGTACTTGTTTAATGAGAATCCATTAAGTGCTAAAGCAAAGGCACAGCTATACATACCTTCAAAGTAGCCCTTGCTTCTTAGCTCTTTGTAACGTTTGCCATTGAATATATTGGATATGTTTGCGCTTGATTGATTCTGAGTGCGGTGTTGTATAGCTTTGCAATATTTGATGGACTGCATCAGCTTCCTCAGACAGGGTATGACCAGAATATATCTGGAGTGTCAACAATGCTTTCCCTCAATAGTGATGGATTCCTGACAATTTGGACACATTGCAATGATAGCATTTTTGGATGTGAATGCCATGCTATTGTTAACACATGCTGGAATCAGGAAAGTCTCTGGATCATATGTTGCCAGCCACATGACGGTTGTCCACTTGTACCATGTAAATAGTAAGTTGCATCCCGGTATGATTTTAGCAAGAATTAGTAATAAACCCTCAAAGCCCCCATTACTGAGATTAGTGGAAACATGCCACTTCTCTAGCCACAACATTACATCATTCACCAGTAGATGGTTTACTGGGCTCACTTGGCTCCATAAAATATCCTTGGCATTTGTTTCAACAGGTATTGTCTCATTGTATATAGGGATTTGACCAGGCTCATATGTGGTACTGTTGTTAGGGGAGATAGGCTCAAAATCCATCAGTGAACCTTCTTTATCAGAGCTATCACTCTGCAAGCCATATTCAGAAGGCTGAGGTGAGCCTAAAGGCATCACAAACTCACCTGACTCAGTTTGCACAAGGTGACAAAGATGGCCAGGTGCCCATGTAGAAGTATCAACTGGCCAGCAAGATAATATTGGTACAGTAGTGACCAATGAATGGTCAAATATGACATGGGTGGCAAAACACTGGCCATGATCCTTGTAATACTTCCTATGCTGTCTGAGTGCTTCATGGCTGAGAGGCTTGCCACAATAGCCACATGGTCTTTTTTCTCTTCTCTTATGGCATTGAGTCAAAGTAGTCTTGTCCATGGGGCAAACAGTTTGACCTTCAACAATATAATGCTATTATATCACTTTTTGGTCAATACTCATGTGAACTTAAGACAGTCTTGTATTTGAGACATTGCACCTACATTAATGTAAAATTCAATGATGACCCGCCATAGTAAGCATTATAAATAAAGTTGTGGCACCACATACACACATATATGTAGCACTATATCTCCTTTGGTTTGACTCACTTCCATATATATGCCGCCAAAAAATAAAGCAAAGTTGTCTGGTTCTCAACCAAACCCCACCACTGATGGCAACAGAAGAACAGTTGGACAACAGCTTGCTTTGACATTCAGTGCAACAAGCAGGACTACTTCCAAAAAAGGCCCTGTGGACAGTGTGCCCATTGAAAGTAATAATGCAGACTCCTCAGGCTCTCAGTCAAGTAGGCAATTGAGAACCTCTGTGGAGCCACAAGCTGACCACTATGCTTAGGCAGATGAGAATGTGGCAAACACAGTACCCTCAGTTGAAGATCAGCAAGTGACCATGATAACACCGCCACCACCTATATTATCAGGTATGTTATCAGCTCATACCAAAGCATTAATGAAGCAATTAGGTGCAGTGGCTGATAGGATAGATGCAATGGCCCAGAGAAATCAGGAAGTAGTCTAGAAGCAGGATGAGTGGATAATAGGTGTAGAGCAATCAATATCCCAGATAGAGAAAGCAGTATCTTTGCAGCAAAGAAGGAACTCAAGTAGCTCAATGTCACAGCCAAGAATTGAGCCATATCCCAATGTAACAGCAGAGGAACACTGTGCAGTCTTTGAAGCACAACAACAGTGCCAACAGATAAAGCCCGCAGAAAAACCTATCACAGTGTGTGAGGGAGACAATGTGGTGTTTATACCAAAGCATAAAAATCAAAAGACATTGAAGATGTGTGAAGCTGTTGAGTGCAATAATGAAGAGTGGGCTAATATATAAGAGGCCGTCAGAAGTCTAGCACACCATCACCTTAAGGCTGACATACCATGGGACCATCAGGAACTCAAGGCCAAGCAGAATGCACTTGACTTGTTCCATGAGCATTATCTTGGATTCATATGGGCAAACAGATTTTGGGTCAGCATTGATATGATAAGAAAGTATCTTAAGAATAGCAGAAACTATCAAAGGCAGAAGAACAAGGGTGCCATGGCTAAAAACCAGCATCTTCCTCAAGAGCCCATTACAAGCCTGGCCAAAAGCTCAAGATAAGCGTCAAAGAGATGTCAGGCAGCCGGAAGAGTGCCAATTAAAGACAATCAGGCAGAAATAGATGCACCAGCACAACATTTATCAAGGAAAAAGCATAGTACCACTCAAGAAACACCCAGTCAAAGTAGCAGTGAAGGACCTGGCAGTGATAAAAACCAGCTGCTTTTATAGGAGCCCATCACAGCTACAGTTGAGAGCTCAAAACAAGCTGAAAAAAATGTCTGGTTGCCAGAGGAGTGCCAGCAAGGGACAAACAGGCCAAAACAGATGTGTCACAGCAGAATTTATCCAGGAGAAAAAATAGTTTTACAAGAAGCACTCAGACAAAGTAGCAGTGAAAGACCTGGCAGTGATAAAGGAAAAGGCAAAGGGAAGAATGTCTTCCCAAGCCTGAGACAGGGAGGCATGCAAAAAAAACTGCAGTTCTTGTCAATTAACGCTGCAAGCCAGGAACAGACTGATTCCCATCATAGCCAAGAAGAATTACTAACAAGAAAACAACGGTTTCATAAGAGTTGGAAGCACAGCCAGTTGATCTACATTCAAGCAAGGTAGATAAGTTTGCTGAAAAAGGCAATTTGTCTACCACAGCCTCCATTGTTGACAGAGGGGAGATCCCACAGACAGACAAGGCTGCAATGTCAAGAGCTTGAAAGACTATCACAATGCCTTCAGTGGAGCTTTGGAACATTAATAGGCACACCAAGAGGTTGCTGCACTTCTTCAAGAGCAGTGCTCAAGAAAATGCACTGGAATATTGCAAGGATTTATTGCAAAGATTAGCAGATGAAGAGCTAGGCCTTGCAGTGCTGGCTGAAGACCAGGATGTGTGGGAACCAGTGAATGAACAATGGCATAAAGCCTTTGGGTTCCTGCTAAAGTTGTGGAACCAGAGCATTACAGCAGAAATGCTTATTGAGTGGTGGATTTTAATGGAGTTACTTGTTGAGTGTGGGGTTGGGCTTACCGTTAGTGTAGGGTATAGAGACTTGTATAGGTCAAAACAATTGGCAATTGAGGTGCAACTGAAGTTTCAATGGAAATATATCAATTTGTACGCATGAAAAGTAAGAGAAACGGTTGAGTCAGGAAGTAAGGAGTGTGAAAAAGATGCAATAGCCAATCAATTCACACAAATGTAGGAGGCAATGAAGTGTCTGGGATCAGAAAGTGAGCAAATTGGCAGGGAACCAATCAAAAGCTACTTATACATTGTTGTGATGAAATATTTTGACAAAGTTTTTTGTGAAATCTGGGGTGCAATTATTTTTCAACAGTCTCTGGATGGTGTCCTGACAAGATCAGTACCTCTTAGTCATGGGACATCAACTTTGAGACAGCCTTTTGATGGGATCATCTCAATATTTTTTCATAGGAGACACTGCAGAAGGACTTAGTTTCATCTCTGACAATTCCGGATGCAAGATCACTGATCAAAATGGTGCCCATATTGCTTTGGGTATCAGATATCAGAATCTATACAAGTTGACTTATATCCCATCATATTTGGAAGCCAATATCAGTAACTTAAATGAAGAAACACCAATGCTTTGGCACAGGAGATTTAGGCACATCAATTTTGATTATTTGCGCAAAATGATCAAAGATCAGCTAATTTCTGGAGTAAAAACTGATCCCCCAGCTAATTTGGAGCACTGTGAAGCCTGCATATATGGGAATCAAGCCAGGCAATTGTTCAAGAGCTCTGGGTTGATCAAAACTAAGAAAAAATTAGATCTAATTCAATCAGATCTGTGTGGACCTATACCAAATTTATCCTTGGGCTGGCTGAAGTACATAATCTCTTTTATTGATGACTATACAAGATGCACATGGGTCTACTTCATGGAGAGAAAGGAAGAAGCTCTGTCTAAGTTCAGGGTGCTTAAAGCCATGGTTGAGAGAGGAACTGGTGAAAAAATCAACAAAATTCGCTCTGACAATGGTGGAGCATGCACCTCAAAACTCTTCGTCCACTTCTGTAAAATTCATGGGATAAAGCAAGAGACTACTCTACCATACTCCCCACAGCAAAATGGAGTAGCAGAACATGCTAACAGAGCAATAATTGATAAGGCAAGATCTATGATCCATGATCAAAAATTATCCTATGATTTTTGGGCAGAATCAGTTGCCACTGCTGTATTCCTGAAAAATAGGAGTTATAACAGAATACTTTGTGATTATACTCCATTTGAAACATGGTATGGATACAGACCAAGTGCAGAACATCTAATAATATCTGGTTGTACAGCATATGCTAAGGAACTGCCCAGAAATCAGCCAAAATTTGAGCCAAAATGTGTAAAATGCATATTTTTGGGCTACTGCAATGAGTGTAAAGCATACAGACTTTACAATACCAAAGCATAGAAGCTAATCAAGTCCAGGGATGTGTTGTTTGATGAAAATTCAAAATTTTCACAAAAAATGACATCAGATGATGACAAAAATCTGATCTCAAATCCACCAATTGTCAGGATTGAATCAGAGCAAAACAATGAAAATTTTTTCACTCCAGAGGGCTCTACTATCATTGTTAAGCCAGAATCAGTGCCCAGGAATATCTCAGAAGTGATCATTCCAGTATCAAATGCCTAGAGATCCAATCAGACAAGAAGTAGCCCAAATTACTATATCAACGAGGGTACAAACTTAGCCTATGCCTATTCAGTCCATATTGCTGAACCCAGACTGTAAGAGAGGCCCTAAATAGCCTGCAGACAAAGTTTTGGAGATCCGCAATTACTGAGGAATATCAGGCCCTGATGGAAAATCAAACTTGGGACTTGGTCAAGTTACCAATCTACCAAAAATCAAATGGATACAGATGGGTCTTCAAGACAAAATACAAGGCTGATGGTACAGTTGAAAGATGCGAAGCAAGACTTGTGGCCAAAGGATACCCTCAAACAAAAGGACTTGACAATACTGAGACCTTTGCACTGGTAGCCAAGTTTAATTCCATCAGATTAATATTGACAATTGCAGCCAAATATAAGTTTTTTATTCTTCAAATGGATGTAGAAACTGTGTTTTGGAGTGGAGAACTTGATGAGGATGTGTATTTGGACCAGCCTGATGGGTTTGTTCACCAAGATAACCCCTGTTTGGTCTGCAAGCACAAAAAGTCACTATATGGTCTCAAACAATCACCAAGAGCCTGGAATTGCAAGAGAGATTCTGTGGTAATGGAAAGTATTCCATTACTACAATATCTCTAAACCAATATTGCACTCATTTCTTTATTTTGCTTTTTGCTATTGTAACACACAAGTGAAAGATCAAGAATTTCCAACTTTGATGAACAAGTGCTCCAGACCCTGACAAGCAATCCAACCAAGAATATTATGTCATACAGAACAGGTAATAGCCAACACATGTTTCAAATTGCAGCTCATTTGAAGCATTACTTAAGGAGTTATGACCAAAAGAGTCCAACTATTATATATACTATGCCTTATTGCTAGGATTACTATGGTGACTTTGATTGTGTGTAACTTTTGAACCAGCCAATCAAATCATGTGCAATTTTCACAGGTGCTGCGCCTATGTCCGATCTGCGCCACTGCAAGCTTTTAGCTTTGTATCACGTGTATTGCTTGCGCAATCGCCCAAAAACTTTGATCCTTCAAAATTTTCATATATACTTCCCCAGCTGAAAAATAAAGAGAGAGCCTCTCTTTCCAGAATCTCCACACTACAATTACAAGTTCAAAGGTTATAAGACTTCCCTTGCATCACTTGCACTGTTGAGTATTCTGACTTTGATCAGTACTACACCAGTAAAGAGACAGCAAAGCTCACAAGAATCCAATCTAAGTTCTACAAGAAACTACCACTTTTCTGTCGGAAAAGTCCCCTCTAAGAAACCCCTTTACTCTAAAGACACCCCTTTAGACACCCCTTTAGTCTAAAGACCCCTTTAAGAAACCCCTTTACTCTAAAGAAGCCCCTTTAGGCACCCCTTTAGTGTAAAGACCCCTTTAGAGACCACTAGAAGAAGCCCCTTTACTCTAAAGACACCCCTTTAGGTCTAAAGACCCCTTTAGAGACTTCTACAACACACCCCTTTAGGTTGAAGGGGAGCTCAGAATTTCCATATTAGGAAATATTTTCTCTGAAAGGAAAGTGACTTCCAAATAAGGAAAAGTTACTACAAGAGTAAATAAGCCCATTAGTCAACAGAAGGTCAGAACACTGCTATAGAAGTGATAAACACTGCCTTCAGTATATTTTGAGCCTAAGATTGAGGAAATTAGTGAAAGTTATATCTTCTATTGGTATATCAAACTCCCAATAAACTAATTCAGTATTAGCATACTGGAAGTTGTTGTATATTGTTGATTAGCCTCTACATTGTAGAACAAGCCCCAAATTAATCATAATACAACACAACAATTCTTATTTGGAATCTTTGAGTTTCAAAAGATTAATGCTGACTATAGTCTATACTCTAAGCCAGATAGAGTAAATCCAGTTCTATTAGCTCTATATGTGGATGATCTTATTATAGCCACCAATAACCTAGAAACATTGGAAGAGGCTAAATCCAACCTATCTAAGGAGTTTAAGATGTTCAGTCTAGGAGACCTCAGTTACTACCTAGGGATTAAGTTCTCCATAGACACAAGTACCCAGACTATCACCCTAGGTCAATCCAAGTATATTCAAGATATACTAAAGAAGTACCAAATGCAAGGCTGTGAACCAGCAGCTACCCCAATGGAAACAAACCTTAACTTGGTCAAAACTCAACCAAATCAAGAGAGCTTGGTGCCATCTGAAAGCCCTGACTTTTCTTATCAATCTATGGTTGGAAGTCTGATGTATATTATGCTTGGAACATGTCCAGATGTCTCATATTCAGTAGGAGTTTTCAGCCAACATAATCAGAACTATGGATCTGATCATATTGCAGCAGTTAAGCGGATTTTCAGATATCCAAAAGGAACTGCTGATATCTGCTTAAGATACACTTTTAAGGATTCAGAACAGGATCTTGTGGAATACTCTGATGTTGATTGGGGACAAGATTTAGAAGACAGAAGATCCACCTCAGGATACACCTCTCTTTACTGTCAAGGAGCAATTTCATGGAACTCAAGAAAGCAACCAACCGTAGCACTTTCTACCATAGAGGCAGAGTATATGGCAGCCTGTGAAGCTACTAAAGAAGCAATGTGGCTAAGAAAGCTTTTTACAGATTTAGGCCTATGCCAAAAAATGCCTATTACTTTATTTCAAGATAATCAAGGATGTATAAAATTAGGTAGAAATCCCACTTTTCATGCTAGAACCAAGCACATAGATATTAGACATTATTTCATACGTGAAGCTATAGAGAATAACTTAGTGAGCGTAGTTTACTGTCTTACAGATGAAATGATTGCAGACATATCTACCAAACCATTATCTAGAGACAAGTTTGAATATCTTAGGTCAAAAGTAGGACTAGTCAGTATCAACATTTAGTTGGGTGGGAGTGTTGCAAAAATTTGTATTTCCACCTAAATATTCACCTAATTTAGTCACTTAGATCATTACCTTCATATCCTAGAGAATACTCACAAAATACCTGGTTGGGAGTTACTTATAACATTTTCACCAAAATACCAGGTACCCACAACATGAAAATTCTCAAATTTGTCCAAAGAGCTCCAAACATTGCACACATGTTCTTAGGACCTTCCTTAACCTATTCTATGTGGTTGTTATGACAAGACAATGTTATTAGACTTGTTTCATTGTACCATGCCAGGGCGCGCGGCGCAATCTGCGGTTGTAAAAAACAATTGGGTGCAATATTATAGCTACCAGAAGGCAGGATTGTTCTTGGACAATTTTGCACTATGCGGGACAATCTTGCACACTATGGCACAATCTGACACAATGAGGTTGGCACAGATGACTGAGCCAACTTGTAATGGTTGCATCACATGCACAATTGGATACCACTATTATGGCAGGTAAAATCCGGTATTTGGATATGCTTCTTTAATGTAAATGGAAATAAATGTGTATCACACTATAAACTACACTGATACTTACCATTTTAGTTACCCTCACTCCAATTGGACAGTATCTCAGTGGTTAATTGGTCCAAAGGTATCCTGAAGCTGGCAGCCCCCAATTGGCTCATTGACTACTAAAAAAGCTACCTGATTTGCCATCAAATATCCCATTTTGCCCATTGAGCAAGTAAATCCCTGATCCTAGTGATTGGACAAGGTGTCATAGCTAGCACACAAGCAATTGTGTAGGTGCAAAACAGATCCAATAGCTGCACTGGTATAACAGATGACATATATATATGCAGGGTGTATATTTATAGGGGTTCTGTCTCAAATGTGAGACAACCTTGATATTACTTATATCAAAAATTTGATGATCACTGATTTGCAATGGCTCAATTTGGATTGCCAAAAAAATGGGTTGTTGGGATCATTACAAATCTGAGCAATTCAAAGCAATTGCATCATCTTCTCCTGGGTTTTTTTCTCACAGGGATTACTACTGAAGCATTTGGTAGTGACTCACCTTGCACACCTATACTACTTCCTGGCTGACTATCATCTTGGCTACTTGTGTATTTGTAGTCAGTATTTTGCCTCCTAGTTGATGAGTGCAATGCTGCAGCTTGGCCGCGCTGAATTGCTCCAACTGAACCAACTGAACCGGCCTGTAGTGCCATGTGCTGACGGTTTCTTTTACTTGCCAAGGGCTCCAGTGGTTGAGGCACTTCATGTTGCTCATCATCAGTCAGTTCACCAGAAGTAACTTGCTGATGGTCAGGCAAACTGCATGCGCAGGTGCGCCTTGATGCATTGAGATGGCCCTTGGCTGTGTTCAATGTGATGCTGCATGTTGACTCAACTTGGTCCGCTCCAATGGACTTGTGTCTAAATGAGCAGTTTGGCAAGTTCTCATAGTTTTGCTCTAAAGCACGCACATTGACTCAATATGTGTTGACTTGATGCAAGTTGACTCAATGCGGGGTGTTCTAGTAACGGGTGTTGGCATGGTCTGGACTGATGTGCGCCGGCGCGCTGTGGTTGCAAGAGATGGTAGGGAATCCAGCAAGGCATGCTGGTGCAATCTGGACAATGTTGTTTGCGGTCTGTATTCTTCCTCCTGAAGCTCACCATCTGATTCCTCAAGGTATTCACTTACCCTCTGTCTGATACTTTGGAGCTGTTGCCTGGATGAGTCCTGTGTATATTGCTCTTGGAAGCCACTTAGCTCTACTAATATATCACGTAGTACATTAGTCATTTGAGGCAAAAACTCATTCAAAATCTCTTTGGTTCCCAAAGTTGAGGCACAAATGGACACATCCAGCCCATACTGTGCAAATTGCGCGCAAAATTGGTGCCGTGCAGTGTGGTGGTGTATAAGTCCAAGGGAGAGATACGTCCAACACTTCTCAAGTGTCTTGTGTGTGGGGTGTTCACTGGGTGCAATAACCTCTGGCAAAAGCTTGCTAGGAATACTTAGGTTCTGTCTCTAATCTAATGTGAAGGGGAATAAAGCCACAAGCTTGTGAAGGGAAAACTATTGAGCTACAATCCCCAACTTAGTTTGTGTCTTAACAAAAGTATGTGCTGGGTTCAGCATCCTTTAAGATGACAATGTACTAAAGCTTCCAAAGTCAAAACAACTGTAAACTCCACCAGCAGGGACTTGATAAGAATGCAGCTGTGGTCAATAGTTACAAAGACAGAAAAGTATCTTTGCCTGTACAAGAACAAACTTGGGAAAGAATCAAATATAATAAAAGATACCTACTCTGAGTATTCCTCACAAGTAGTGCCTCCAAGGTCAGTTGGCTGTCAGCGCGGTTTCCTGGGAGTGTCCTGTGGTCTGGGGTTGGAAGTTCAGGTAGCAGCAGGTAGCTGTGATCACACTAATCAACAAGTTGGTATATTGATAAAAGGGATGATGATTTATTGTTGAGGGATAGCCTCCCTTATATACTTTTCTTACTGGCTAAGTGATTACTAATCATGGTGTTCCAGAAGGTTCTGGATATCAATAGAAATCTTAATGACATCAGAATGACCTAAGAATGTTTTAAGTAGGTGCCGCAAGGTTCTAAGAGGCACAGCACAGCCAACCAATCAGGAATCAGTATTCTGAAACCTGTGTAACATAGGGACACCATATATGGTATGGAAATGATAGGGATGGTGAAAAAGGTTGATCATGTGTCACGGGTACTGGCGTGGGTACTTGCCTAATATAGAAGCACTTATAGCTAGTAATCTACATAAAGTGAGGGGCAACTTACGCAATAAGGTTAGCAGGTGTGATAGTCAACCAGCTTATGGGATAGTACTGATTAGGAAAGACAAATGGGATAAAACTAAAATAAATGTAGTAGAGATATAGGGAAGTAGAAAATGAGGGAATGAGCACATCTTTCAGTGGGTGTCACAAGTCCATTGGAACAGACCAAGTCACATTAACATGCAGCATCACATCAAACCCAGCCAAGGGCCATCTCAATGCGTCAAGGCGTGCCTGCGTGTGCCATTTTGCCTGACCATCAGCAAATCACTTCTGGTGAACTGACTGATGATGACCAACATGAAGTGCCTCAACCACTGGAGCCCTTGGCAAGTAAAAGAACGCGTCAGCGCGTGGCACTACAGGCCGGTTCAGTTGGTTCAGTTGGAGCAATTCAGCATGGCCAAGCTGTAGCATTGCACTCATTAACTAGGAGGCAAAATACTGACTATGAAAACACAAGTAGCCAAGATGATAGTCAGCCAGGAAGTAGTATAGGTGTGCAAAGTGAGTCACTACCAAATGCTTTAGTAGTAATTGCTGTGAGAAAAAAACCCAGGAGAAGATGATGCAATTGCTTTGAATTGCTCACATTTGTAATGATCCTGACAACCCTTTTTTTTTGCAATCCAAATCAAGCCATTGCAAATCAGTGATCATCAAATTTTTGATATAAGTAATATCAAGGTCTTCTCACATTTGAGACAGAACCCCTATAAATAAACACCCTGCATATATATACGTCATCTGTTATACCAGTGCAGCTATTGGATCTGTTTTGCACCTACACAATTGCTTGTGTGCTAGCTATGACACCTTGTCCAATCACTAGGATCAGGGATTTACTTGCTCAATGGTCAAAATGGGATATTTGATGGCAAATCAGGTAGCTTTTTCAGTAGCCAATGAGCCATTGGGGGCTGCCAGCTTCAGGATACCTTTGGACCAATTAACCACTGAGATACCGTCCAATTGGAGTGAGGGTAAATCAGATAGCTTGTGTATTGGTCAAAGAGCCAGTTGGGGGCTCACAGCTTCAGCATATTTCTGGACCAATTAACTGCTGGGATGCCACCCAATTGGAGTGATAGTAAACAACATGGTAAGTATCAGTGTAGTTTATAGTGTGATACACATTTATTTCCATTTACATTAAAGAAGCATATCCAAATACCGGATTTTACCTGCCATAATAGCGGTATCCAATTGCGCACGTGATGTAAACATTACAAGTTGGTGCAATCATCTGTGCCAACCTCATCGTGTCAGATTGTGCCATAGTGTGCAAGATTGTCCCACATAGTGCAAAATTGTCCAAGAACAATCCTGCCTTCTGGTAGCTATAACATTGCGCCCAATTGTTCTTTACAACCACGGATCACGCCACGTGCCCTGGCACAATACAATGGAACAAGTCTAATCATTTCCGAGTGAGTGTAGAGCGCACATTTGGATGTCTGAAGAGATTCAGCCTATTGGCAGGTATATACAGAGGAAAGTCATATATAGGAGAAATAGCAGAATAGGTAAAATAGTTAAGAAACTTATTAATGCACAGTATGTTCATACAAGAAGACATCCACTGAGAGAAATGTGTCTGGAGCGTTATGAAGAGTAAATAAAGCAAGGAAAGCACTATTCTGAGCAACATAAGTAAGATTGAGTAAATTACCAGTAACTGTATCATACCACTGGCATCATGGCAGAAATTACAGTGCCACATTGAGCCATGAGTGCCAAATAGTGCCATAGTGTGCCTGAGAGTCATAGCAGACCTAAGCTTGGCCACAGAGTGTGACATATAGTTCTGCATATTCATGCAAAGCAGCCCCTGTGTTTCACCTACTGTGCGGGAGAAAATCAATTTTTTAACCTTTTATTTGGGATCAAAATTGTGCATGACGTAAAAGAGCACAGACAGACTGAAGATATGCATCTGGTACATAATACCCATGGCACTCTAAATCTAGCCCCACAGGCTTGTAGCATGTCACAAAAATGCATGGCACTATCTATGTCCACTGGTACTATCTGGCACTATTTTTAAATATTAGCCCTAAAGTAGAACCTATACAAAGCACATATAGTGCCAGATAGTACCAGTGGACCAAGATAATGCCATGCATTTTGTGACATGCTACAAGCCTGTGGGGCTAGATTTAGAGTGCCATGGGTATTATGTACCAGATGCATATCTTCAGTCTGTCTGTGTTCTTTTACGTCATGCACAATTTTGATCCCAAATAAAAGGCTAAAAAATTGATTTTCTCCCGCACAGTAGGTGAAACACAGGGGCTGCTTTGCATGAATATGCAGAACTATATGTCACACTCTGTGGCCAAGTTTAGGTCTGCTATGACTCTCAGGCACACTATGGCACTATTTGGCACTCATGGCTCAATGTGGCACTATCCAATGGAACAAGTCTAATACATATATACTACTTTTACATTCAATAAATCATTAAGTGAAAACCACATAATCTACTTGTTCCCCCTATTACTTTCAACATCTCAAAGACTCTTACAACAATGGGTTCTCCAGTTGATTGATGCATAACAACAAAATAGCCAGGTTTTTCCAAGGACAAGGTCAAATTTGCAGTTCCCAAATATATGTGCCTGTAGGTTTTCTTCATAGTCATTGTTCTACATCCTTACTGGCTGAGTAATATGGATAATTATATGAGAGATCCTATCAGCTGTTGAGACTGAAGTTGATTTGGTGGGTTCTAAGTTGATTCCAGCTTTCAAAGAAAATTGCGCTGACATATACTCATGTGATGCTCCTAAGTTAATCATGATATTGGCAGGTACTCCATTGATTACTTCGTTCAATTATAATAGCTTTCCTGAGTTTGAGGTCATTTTGGATAGGTATTCTTCTGTTGTATGGAAGGTGAGTTCTGAGTCTTCTTCAAGTTCATCCTCCATGTTACTATGGACAAGGGCTTCAGTATGGTTGAAGGTTCTTGATGGCTGGTGTCCATTACTTCTCAGAGGGCAGTACTTTGCAATATGTCCATGCTGGTGGGAATTGAAGCAAAGTCCTTTCTTACATTCTTCTGAGGTGGGATTCTTCTGCATAGCATCTATTTCCATTGGCACTGCTTCTGATTGTCTTCTTTCAAAGTGATTGTAGCTTCTCTGATTAGTCCTTGTGGGGTTCCCAACTCCAAACATAGCTGAGTCATAGTCAATGGCAATCTTAATGGCTTCTTCATTAGTCTGGGGTCTTTGATTACTCATTTCCTTGCAAGTTTGTTCTTTCAACCAATCAACAAAGTATTTCATTTGATCCAGCAGGTCCATTCTTTCAATTTTTCCAAGTCAACATCTATATTCAGAGATGTACTCTTGAACCATTCCTTTCTGTCTGAGTGTCTTCAACTTTCTTCTTAGTAGTGTCTGCTGGTGTGGAGGTTCAAAAGCATCCTGAATTTCCAACACAAACTCATCCCAGGTAGGGATTGTGGAGCATCCCATCATGATGGCTGACCTGATCTTGTTGTGGTACCACTGTCAAGCTGCATCTGTCAGGTAAGAGGATGCATAATGTAACTTGCTTTCTGGAGCAATTCCTTTAGCCTTGAAAGCTTATTTAACCTGGAAGAGCCAAGTTCCCAGGTTTTCATTGACTCTACCATGGCACCAGTTGACCTTCACACTGAAGTTGCTCTTGACAGAGTTTTGCTGGCTTTGGGCCATGGTGGTCATTCCTTGTTGCTGCTGGCTAAGGATCTGGAGTACCTGTTGCTGTTGGGCCAGGAGTTGCTGCATAGCATTCTTCCATTGCTAATTTTCAGACATCTTGAGGGAGGCTTCTTCTTTTTCTAGGAGAGAGGTTTCTGGTTATTGCTGCTACCAATGTTACAAGTCTTGGTAAAAGAGTTGTAGAGGAATAGGGAGTTTAGCTAGTATTGTATTCACTAAAACTTGAACTGATTGTTATTGAGGTTCCAGCAGCTCCTTATATACAAGACTTGTTCCATCGTACCGTGCCAGGGCGCGCGGCACAATCCGCGGTTGCAAAGAACAATTGGGCGCGATATCATAGCTACCAGAAGGCAGGATCGTTCTTGGACGATCTCGCACACTATGGCACAATCTGACACGATGAGGTTGGCACGGATGATTGCGCCAACTTGTAATGTTTGCATCACGTGCGCAATTGGATACCGCTATAATGGCAGGTAAAATCCGGTATTTGGATATGTTTCTTTAATGTAAATGGAAATAAATGTGTATCACACTATAAACTACACTGATATTTACCATTTTGGTTACCCTCACTCCAATTGGACGGTATCTCAGTGGTTAATTGGTCCAAAAGTATCCTGAAGCTGGCAGCCCCCAATTGGCTCATTGACTACTGAAAAAGCGGCCTGATTTGCCATCAAATATCCCATTTTGCCCATTGAGCAAGTAAATCCCTGATCCTAGTGATTGGGCTAGGTGTCATAGCTAGCACGCAAGCAATTGTGTAGGTGCAAAACAGATCCAATTGCTGCACTGGTATTACAGATGACATATTTATATGCAGGGTGTTTATTTATAGGGGTTCTGTCTCAAATGTGAGACGACCTTGATATTACTTATATCAAAAATTTGATGATCACTGATTTATGATGGCTTGATTTGGATCGCAAAAAAAAGGGTTGTCGGGATCATTACAAATGTGAGCAATTCAAAGCAACCGCATCATCTTCTCCTGGGTTTTTTTCTCACAGGGATTACTACTGAAGCATTTGGTATTGACTCACTTTGCACATCTATACTACTTCCTAGCTGACTATCATCTTGGCTACTTGTGTATTTGTAGTCAGTATTTTGCCTCCTAGTTGATGAGTGCGATGCTGCAGCTTGGCCGCGCTGAATTGCTCCAACTGAACCAACTGAACCGGCCTGTAGTGCCACGCGCTGACGCGTTCTTTTACTTGCCAAGGGCTCTGGTGGTTGAGGCACTTCATGTTGGTCATCATCAGTCAGTTCACCAGAAGTAACTCGCTGATGGTCGGGCAAAATTGCACGCACAGGCACGCCTTGACGCGTTGAGATGGCCCTTGGCTGAGTTCGATGTGATGCCGCATGTTGACGCGACTTGGTCCGCTCCAATGGACTTGTGTCTAAATGAGCAGTTTGGCAAGTTCTCGTAGTTTTGCTCTGAAGCGCGCGCGTTGACCCGACGCGCGTTGACTTGACGCGGGGCATTCTGGTAAAGGGTGTTGGCGTGGTCTGGACTGACGTGCGCTGGCGCGCTGTGGTTGCAAGAGATGGTAGGGAATCCAGTGAGGCGTGCTGGCGCAATCTGGACAATGTTGCTTGCGGTCTGTATTCTTCCTCCTGAAGCTCACCATCTGATTACTCAAGGTATTCACTTACCCTCTGTCTGATACTTTGGAGCTGTTGCCTGGATGAGTCCTGTGTATATTGCTCTCGGAAGCCACTTAGCTCTACTAATATATCACGTAGTACATTAGTCATTTGAGGCAAAAACTCATTCAAAATCTCTTTGGTTCCCAAAGTTGAGGCACGAACGGATGAGTCCGGCCCGTACTGTGCAAATTGCGCGCAAAATTGTTCCCGCGCGGCTTCTTTGTCAAATCCCCTCACTCTCAGCTCATTCTTGATTTCAATACTTGTCTTGTTATATATCTTTTTACATACATTGGCTGGCATCTTGATGTAGAACTCATGCCACAGCTTTCTACTCAAATTCTTCCATCTTTGTCAACTCTCTGAGGTATCTAGTTCTGCTAGATTAATCAGTAGTGCCCAAATATCTGTATGAAGGCTCATCATAGACACTTGGGCCATACTAAAATCATTTGGTGAGAACTCAAACGGATCCAACATCAACTTTTCCGGTCCGGACCGCGCTTGTGAGCGGGGGGATGGGTTTTGTCTGGGTTGTACTAAAGATGAGTTGAGGCTTGGTATGGGGACCATAGCAATGGATTTGGATACTTATACAGCAGTATATTGGCATCAACCTGGTCTTATATGAAATATATATGAAAACTAATGTGATTGTTGAATTTTCTATATATTATGCATGATGCATCTTGGATTGCGTTGACACGGATCAGATCACATCAATTGCAGATTTCCTATTTGATTATAGACCTATGATTAAAGCATCAATAAAAGTACCAAGGCATTGTTTGCGGATGATATTTGCAACATAATGATGGGATACATGGCAACTGATGGAGATTTAACCATAATGTGTTAAAAATCAGATAAATAACGCGGATCGCGCCGAATTGATTCAAACCGCCTCTATACAATCATCCATCAATTTTAATATGACTTACTCATCTGAATGGTCTTTTCTCATCAATCCCATCACTACCACTGGATTTCCTTTTGACACACTGGAGGAGATCTATACCAAGTACTGTGGACCATCAACCCCAATCTACTCAAGGAGATCCCTTGTTAAGCTTCTCTGCTATTACAAGAACTATTGCCCTACAAGGTTTCATCCCACCATCCATGGCAACAAAAGTCCTAGAAGCTTTCATTCCCAGCTGACAGCAATGGAGAACCACCTTGCAGAGGGTATGAATGACTTAGAGCAAGCTTGGAATACTAGGTTCAGAAGCTTCAATAGACTTCCATATCCCAGAGTGTTCAGCAACAGGTTCCATATCAGGAGTATTTTGGATACCTTCCCAGTGAGGATTAACAGACCTTCTAGAGGGCAGAGGCACTTTTATTCTGGCAAGTACAAGGCACACTGTGTGAAGTTTCAAGCACTGTCTGATATTGAGGGTAACATCATCTGGTTTAGTGGGCCATTTGCTGGAAGTAGGCATGACAAAGCACTCTGGGTAGAGAATCATCCTGAATTCAGTAGAGGGGAGAAATGTATGGCAGACTTAGCCTATATAGGAGAGGATTGTCAGAGATTAGGATGTATTACAGCTTATAGGAAGCCAAGGAATGGTGTGCTTAGCAGGAAGCAGAAGCTCTACAATGAGATATTTAATCATTTCAGAGCAAGGGTAGAGCACACATTTGGATATCTGAAGAGATTCAGTATATTGGCAGGTAAATACAGAGGAAAGTCATATATAGGTGAAAACAGCAGGATAGGTAAAATAGTTAAGATACTTATTAATGCACAGAATGTTCATACAAGAAGACATCCACTGAGAGAAATGTGTCTGGAGCATTATGAAGAGTAAATAAAGCAAGGAAAGCACTATTCTGAGCAACATAAGTAAGATTGAGTAAAATTACCAGTAACTGTATCATATCACTGGCATCATGGTAGAAATTATAGTGCCAGATGGTGCCGTAGAGTGCCAGATTGATCCGGCACTATAAACAGGCTGGCACTATGTGGCACTATCCAACGGAACAAGTCTACATTTTTGCCAGATCAATTGCTGACTAATTGTATTTCCTCATGTAGGTTGCGGCTGATGACTCATCTGATTGCATCATCATCACCCTATAAGATCCTACTTAATATATCTATTCCTGTCTGATAAGGATCTGCTGATTCATTTGCTGACTAATGCTACTGATTTGATAGATAACATCGATATACTGGTAGGCTAAACATATAACTATTTGATTTGACTAAAAACTGATCTAACTTAAACATTTAAGCGGTAGATCACAACACACTATCAAAGACCTCAGACTACTGAAGAAGCCCTCAAGACTGCTGTTGACTATGACTCAGCTAAGTTTGGAGTTGGGAACCCCACAATGACTAATCAGAGAAGCTACAATCACTTTGAAAGAAGACAATCAGAAGCAGTGCCAATGGAACTAGATGCTATGCAGAAGAATCCCCCCTCACAAGCATGTAAAAAGAACGGACTTTGCTTTAATTGCCACCAGCAAAGACATATTGCAAAGTACTGCCCTCAGAGAAAAAATGGACACCAGTCATTAAGAACCTTCAAATATATTAAAGCCCTTGAGCATATTAGCATTGAGGAAGAGCTTGAAGAAGACTCAGGACTCACCTTCCATATAACAGAAAATACCTATCCAAAATGACCTCAAACTCAGGAAAGCTATTATAATTGAAGGAGCATTCAATGGAGTACCTGCCAAGATTATGATTGACTTAGGAGCATCACATGAGTACATGTCAGAGCAGTTTGCCTTGAAAGCTGGAATCAACTTGGAACCCCCCCCAAATCAACATCAGTCTCAACAGCTGATGGGAACTCTCACATAATCAACCATATTACTCAGCCAGTAAGAATGAAGATCAATGACTATGAAGAAGACCTACAGGCTTATATATTTGGGAACTGCAAGTTTGACCTTGTACTTGGAAAAACCTGGCTATTTTGTCGTAATTCATCAATCAACTGGAGAACCCATGCCACTCAGATCCAAGAAGACAACAAGTCCTATGAGCTATTACCTGCCAGGCCGGATTTCAACCTGGTCAATTCCAGTGTGTGTGAGACAAGTGAACCTAGCAAGACCCAGTTCTGTAGTGCACTTAAAAAAGGTACCCATATGTTCCTCATGGCGGTTTTACAGGAGGATTCCTCTACCCCAGCACCCCAGCAGGTCCAGACTCTCTTGAAGAAATATTCAGACTTGTTTCCAGATGAGCTTGTAAGCCTACCACCAGTCAGATATGTGGATCATGCCATTGACACAGGAGATAGCCCTCCAGTAAGCAAGACATCTTACAGAATGAGTCCATTGGAATTGGAGGAAATGAAGAGACAAATTGATCAGCTACTGGAGCAAGAATACATCAGGCCCAGCAAGTCATCCTGGGGAGCACCAGTGCTTTTTGTGAAAAAGAAGGATGGAACACTTAGGATGTGCATTGACTACAGAGCCCTGAGCTCAGTTACCGTCAAGAATAAGTACCCCATACCTCAGATTGATGAGCTTTTGGACCAACTTAATGGAGCCACTATTTTCAGCAAGATTGACCTCATGTCAGGATACAACCAGATTAGGGTGAAACCAGAAGATATCCCTAAGACAGCATTCAGGACCAGATATGGACATTACAAGTACTTAGTCATGAGTTTTGGCCTCACTAATGCCCCTGCAACATTCATGACACTGATGCAGACTGTCTTTCAGGAGTACCTAGACAAGTTTGTGATAATCTACCTGGATGACATATTGATATACAGCAAGACAGAAGGGGATCACTTGGTGCACATTGAAAAGGTCTTGAAGAAGCTAAGGGAGAACAAGCTATATGGCAAGTCAGCCAAGTGCAAATTCTTCAAGGAACACGATGAATATCTGTGACACATAGTGACTAGCACAGGAGTAACCTTAGACCCTAAGTAGGTGGAAGTAATCAAGAATCTGAAACAGCCCCATAGCATAGCAGAGCTCAGATCATTTTTTGGAATGGTTTCCTATTATTGGAGATTTGTCAAGTTGTTTGCAAGTATTGCAGCCCCTTTAACTGAAATCCTCAAGAAAGACAATACCTATAAGTGGGACATAGCTTGTGAGACTGCCTTCCAGATGCTCAAGAATGAACTTGCTAAGCTGCCAAGCTTAAGAATACCAGACTTCAGAAAAGAGTTCACTCTGTGCACAGATGCCTCAGATTATGCAATTGGTGGAGTGCTGAGCCAAGAACACAAGGGAAAGGACTACCCTATTGCCTTTGAATCCAAGAAACTGAACTCAGCAGAACAAAACTTTCCAGTCCATGAGAAGGAGATGCTTGCTATAATACACTGTTTGAAGACATGGAGATGCTATATTGAAGGAGTCAAGTGCACTGTGAAGACTGATCATGCCTCCCTCAAGTATATATTTACTCATAAGGTACTCTCCAGAAGAATGACAAGATGGAGTGAATATATTCAGCAATTTGACCTGGAGATTGTCTACTGCCCTGGAAAAAACAACATGGTTGCTGACGCCTTATCAAGATTAGATCAAGTTGCACAACTTCACTTGGTGCATGAATGAGATTGGCCTAGCCTATTACCAAAGTACTTGGAGGACCAAGCCATTCCTAATGTGGTGGATGAAGAGATAAAGAAGATAATCCGTGATGAAGCCAGCAAATTTGCAGTAAAGGATGAAACACTCTACCAAATTGTTGATGGAAGCCCTATTCCCTATTGCCCTTATGTTTTTGCCTGGATTTAATACATAAGCTACACAAAGGATATGGACATCTTGGGATTGAAGGAACCTATAGCCTTGTGAAAGCCAGAGCTTGGTGGCCCAGAATGAAACAAGATATTGAGAAGCTAGTGAAAACATGCCCAAACTGCCAAATCAATCAAGGCCAGCCACAAAGAATTGCCAAACTCTTCCCTTTGGAGCCTGTAAGACCACTTGAGGGATGGGGAATTGACCTTATTGGAAGACTGCCAACTACCAGGAAATGCAACTATTGGATCCTAGTGGCAATTGACCATGCCACTAAATGGCCAGTTGCTAAAGCTGTACCAATAGCCAGTGAATAAGAAGTTGCAAGTTTAATTTACCATGAGATCCTGATGAATTTTGGATGCCCTGTAGAGATCTTATCTGGTAGAGGTGCAAACTTTATGGCAAAGACATTAGAGGCTTGCCTGGAAATGCAATAGATCAGGCACTTGAAAACCTTGGCATATCACCCCAGAACTAATGGAGTCACTGAGTGGTTTAATGGATTATTTGGAAAAATGCTGATCAAGTATGCAAATGGAGTTGTCAGTAGATGGGATGAGTATATAGACCAAGCCCTCTTTGCATGCAGAGTCAGAGTACACAACACCACCCAGCAATCACCATTTTACTTAGTGTAAGGATGTGAACCAAGGATTCCAGGAGATCTCACACAACCAAAGCTTACAGACACCTTAGAAGATGAACTCAGTCAGCCAAGTAGATGCCAGCAACTGGAACAAAGATGTCAAGAGGCACAGACCAAAGTATCTCAAAGTGCAGAAAAGATACAGCAGAGATTGGATATGACTATAGCACCAGAAGCATTGACAGTTGGGAACTTTGTATTGCTGAGAAACAACACTTGGAAGAAGTTTGAGCCACAATGGACAGGACCATTCAAGATCATCAGAGAATGTCCATTTGCAACTTACCAACTGGTGGACAAACAAGGCAATATCCGGGAAGACTTAGTGCATAGGGACAGACTCAAGCTTGCAAGACTTGCTGATAATACTGAGCCATCAAGATATTGGTATCACAAGAAAAGAGATTCAGGAGAACCCTCTCAACTTTAGTAGGGGAGAATGTTATGATCTGCCGCTTGAATGTTTAAGTTAGATCAGTTTTTAGTCAAACCAATTATTATATGTTTAGGTTATCAGTATATCAGTATTATCTATCAAATCAGTAGTATTAGTCAGCAAATGAATCAGCAGATCCTTATCAGACAGTAATAGATATATTAAGTAGGATCTTATTGGGTGATGATGATGCAATCAGATGAGTCATCAGCCACAACCTATATTAGGAAATACAGTTAGTCAGTAATTGATCTGGCAAAATATATATATGGAGCTGCTGGAACCTCAATAAAAATAAGTTCAAGTTTTAGTGAATACAATACTAGCTAAACTCCTTATTCCTCTACAACTCTTATACCAAGACTTGTAACATGTGAATGCCATGAAACAGTTAACATGTGCCAATATCAGGATAGTCTCTGGATCATATGTTGCCAGCCACATTACAGTTGTCCGCTTGTACCATGTACATGGTAAGTTGCTTCCAGGTATGATTTTGGCAAGAAGTAGTTTTAAACCTCAAAGCCCCCATTACTGATATAAGTGAAAATGCGCCACTTCTCCAGCAACAACATTATATCATTCACCAGTAGATGGATTACTGGGCTCACTTGGCTCCATAAAGTATACTTGGCATTTATTTCAATAGATGTTGACTTATTGCATATAGGGATTTGACCAGGCTCATGTATGGTACTGTTGTTAGGGGAGATAGGCTCAAAATCTATCAGTGAGCCTACTTTGTCAGAGCTTTCACTCTGCATGCCATATTCAGATAGCTGCAGTGAGCCTAAAGGTGCCACACACTCACATGACTCAGTTTGAGCAAGGTGACAAAGACAGCCAGGTGCCAACATAGAAGTATCAACTGGCCAGCAAGATAATGTTGGTACAGTAGTGACCAATGAATGGTCAAATATGACTTGGGTGGCAAAACACTGGCTGTGATCTGTGTAATACTTCCTATGCTGTCTGTGTGCTTCATGGCTGAGAGGCTTGCCACAATAGCCACATGGCCATTTTTCTCTTCTCTTATGGCATTGAGTCAACGTAGTCATGTCCATGGGGCAAACAGTTTGACCTTCAACAATGTAATGCTATTATATCACTTTTTGGTCAATACTCATGTGAACTTAAGACAGTGTCGTATTTGAGACATTGCACCTACATGAATGTAAGATTCAATGAAGACCCACCATGGTAAGCATTATAAATAAAGTTGTGGCATCACATACACACATAAATGTATCACTATTTCCCCTTTGGTTTGACTCATTTCCATATATATGCCACTAAAAAATAAAGCAAAGTTGTCTGGTTCTCAACCAAACCCCACTGCTGATGGCAACAGAAGAACAGTTGGACAACAGCTTGCTTTGACATTCAGTGCAACAAGCAGGACTGCATCCAAAAAAGGCCCTGTGGACAGTGTGCCCAGTGAAGGTAATAATGTGGACTCCTCAGGCTCTCAGTAAAGTAGGCAACTGAGAACCTCTGCAGAGCAACAAGCTGACCACTATGCTCAGGCAGATGAGAATGTGGCAAACACAGTACCCTCTGTTTAAGATCAGCAAGTGGTCATGATAACATCACCACCACCCATACTAGCAAGTATGTTGTCAGTTCATACCAAAGCATTAATGAAGCAATTAGGTGTAGTGGCTGATAGGATAAATGCAATGGCCCAGAGAAATCAGGATGTAGTCCAGAAGCAGAATGAGCGGATAATACATGTATAGAAATCAATATCCCAGGTAGATAAAGCACTATCTTTGCTGCAAAGAAGGAACTCAAGTAGCTCAATGTCACAGCCAAGAATTGAGCCATTTTCCAGTGTAACAGCAGAGCAACACTGTAGAGTCTTTGAAGCACAACAACAGTGCCCAAAGATAAAGCCCACAGAAAAACCTGTTCCAGCATGGGAGGGAGACATTGTGGTGTTTATTCCAAAGCCTAAAAGTCAAAGATATTGAAGATCTGTGAAGCTGCTGAGAGCAGTAATGAAAAGTGGGCTAATATACAAGAGGCCATCAGAAGTCTAGCACTCCATCACCGTAAGGCTGGCATATCATGGGACCATCAGCAACACAAGGCCAAGCAGAATGCACTTGACATGTTCCATGAGCATTATCCTGGATTAAAACAGGCAAATGGATTTTGGGTCAGCATTGGTATGCTAAGAAAGTATCTTAAGAATAGCAGAAACTGTCAAAGGCAGAAGAACAAGGGTACCATGGCTAAAAACCAGCAGCTTCCTCAAGAGCCCGTTACAAGCAGGGCCAAAAGCTCCAGACAAGCGTCAAAGAGACATCAGGCAGCTGGAAGAGTGTCAATTAAGGACAAGCAGGCAGACATGGATGAACCAGCACAACATTTATCAAGGAAAAAGCGTAGCACCACCTAAGAAGCACCCTGTCAAGGTAACAGTGAAGGACCTGGCAGTGATAAAAACAAGCCGCCTTTACAGGAGCCTGTCACAACTACAGTTGAGAGCTCAAAATAAGCTGAAAAGAAACACCAGTTTGCCAGAAGAGTGCTAGCAAGGGACAAGCAGGCCAAAACAGATGTGTCAGAGCAGAATTTATCCAGGGGAAAATGTATTTCTTTACAGGTAGCATTCAGACACAGTAGCAGTGAAAGACCTGGCAGTGATAAAGTTAAAGGTAAAGAGGCAAAATGTCTACCCAGGCCTGAGAGAGGGAGGCATGACAAAAAACTGCAGTTCTTACCAATTAATGCCACAAGCCAGGAACAGACTGAATCCCAATATAGCCAAGAAGAATTACCAACAAGAAAATAGCTGCTTTCACAAGAGTTGGAAGAGCAGCCAGTTGAGCAACACTCCAGCAAGGTAGATGAGTTTGCTGAAAAAAACAATTTTCTACCACAGCCTCCACATCCTCCATTGTTGACAGAGTGGAGATCCCACTGACAGGATAGGCTACAATGTCAAGAGCTCAAAAGACTGTCACAATGCCTTCAGTGGAGTTTTGGAACACTAATAGGCACACCAAGAGGTTGCAGCACTTCTTCAAGAGCAGTGCTCAAGAAAATGCACTGGAATATTGCAAGGATTTATTGCAAAGACTTGCAGATGAGGGGCTAGACCTTGCAGTGCCAGCTGAACACCAGGATGTGTGGGAACCAGTGAATGAAAAGTGGCATAAAGCCGTTGGGTACCCCCCAAAGTTGTGAAACCAGAGCATTACAGCAGAAATAATTATTGAGTGGTGGATTTTGATGGAGCCACTTCTTGAGTACAGGGTTGGGCTCAATGTTAGTGTAGGGTATAGAGACTTGTATAGGTCAATACAATTGGCATTTGAGTTACAACTGAAGTTTCAACAGAAATAAATCAATTTGTGTGCATGAAAAGTAAGAGAAACGGTTGAGTCAGGAAGTAAGGAATGTGAAAAAGAGGCAATAACCAATCAATTCACACAAACATAGGAGACAATAGAGTGTCCGGGATCAGAAAGTGAGCAAATTGGCAGGGAACCAATCCAAAGCCACTTATACATCATTGTGATGAAAAATTTTGACAAAGTTTTCTGTGAAATCTGGGGTGCAATTATTTTTCAACAGTCCCTGGATGGTGTCCTGGCAAGATCAGTACCTCTTATTCACAGGACATTAACTTTGTGATGGCCTTTTGACGGGATGATCTCAATAATTTTTCATAGGGCAAAACTTGAACTGACTTTTATTGAGGTTCCAGCAGCTCCTTATACACATTTTGCCAGATCAATTGCTGACTAATTTTATTTCCTAAGGTAGGTTACAGCTGATGACTCATTTGACTACAGCATCATCAGCCAACAAGATTCTACTAAATATATCTATATCTGTCATATAAGGATCTGCTGATACATTTGCTGACCAATGATACTAATTTGATAGATAACACTGATATACTGATGGGTTAAACATAAAGCTAATTGATTTGCCTAAAAAACAATCTAGCTTAAACATACCAGTGGTAAATCATAGCACTCTCCCCTACTGAAGTTGAGAGGGTTCTCCAGAGTCTCTTCTTTTGTGATACCAATATCTTGATAGTTCAGTATTGGCCTGGTTGATTTGGCAATTTGGGCATGTCATCACAAACTTCTCAATATCTTGTTGCATTCTGGGTCACCATGCTCTGGCTTTGACAAGGCCACAGGTTCCCTAAATTCCAAGATATCAATATCCTTTGTGTAGCTTATGTATTAAATCCAGGCAAGCAACACAAGGTTAATAGCAGATAGGGCTTCCATCAACAATTCAGTAGAGTGTTCATCCTGTACTACAAATTTGCTGGCTTCATCCCAGATTATCTTTTTGATCTCTTCACCTACCTCAATAGGAATGGATCAGTCCTCCAAACACTTTGGTAATAAGCTAGGCCAATCTGATGTGTGAACCAAGTTGAGTTGTGCTACTAGCTCTAGTCTTGATAAGGCTTCAGCAACTCTGTTGTTCTTCCCAGGGTGGTAGACAATCTCTATGTCAAGTTGCTGAATGTATTCACTCCATCATGTCATTATTCTGAATAGTACCTTCTGAGTAAATAAATACTAGAGTGAGGCAAGATCAGTCTTCACTGCTGAGTTCAGTTTTTTGGACTCAGAAGCAACTGGGTAGTACTTTCCCTAATGTTCTTGGCTCAGTACTCCACTAATTGCATAGTCTGAAGCATCTGTGCACAGACTAAACTCTATTCAGATGTCAGGTAGTCCTAAGCTTGGCAGCTTAGCAAGTTCATTCTTGAGCATCTGAAAGGCAGTCTCACAGGCAATGACCCACTTCAAGGTGCTGTCTTTCTTCAGAATATCAGTTAACTGGGCTACAATACTTGCAAAAGACTTGACAAATCTGCAATAATACAAAACCATTCCAAGGAACAATTGAAGCTCTGAAATGCTATGGGGCTGCTTCAGATTCCTGATGATTTCAACTTTCTTGAGGTCCAAGGTCACTCCAGTGCAAGTCATTAGGTGTTCAAGGTATGCAACATGTTCCTTCAATAATTCACACTTTGCTAGCTTGCCATAAAGCTGGTTCTTTCTTGGTATCTACAGGATCTTTTCAATGTTCTCCAAGTGTTCCTCTTCTGTTGTACTGTATAACAATATGTCATTTAGGAAAATTGCCACAAATTTGTCTAGGTACTCCTACAAGGCTGTTTGCATCAAGGTCATGAATGTTGCAGCAGCATTGGCAAGGTCAAAACTCATGACTAAGTACTTGTAATGTCCATATCTGGTCCTGAATGCTGTCTAGGTGATGTCTTCTGGCTTCACCCTAATTTATTTGTACTCTGACATGAGGTCAATCTTGCAGAATATGGTAGCTCCATTGAGTTGGTCCAAAAGCTCATCAATCCAAGGAAAGAGGTACTTATTCCTCATGGTAACTGAGCTGAGAGCCTAGTAGTCAATGCACATCCTAAGTTTTCTATTGTTCTTTGAAACAAAATATACTGGTGCTCCCCAAGGTGACTTCCTAGGTCTTATATATCCTTGCTCCAGTAACTGATCTATTTGTCTCTTTATCTCATCCAACTCCAATAGCCTCATTCTGTAAGGTGTCTTCCTCACTGGAGGGTCTTCCCCTGTGTCAATGGCATGATCCACATCTCTGAATGGCGGTAGGCTTAGTAGCTCATCTTGAAACAGGTATGAATATTTCTTCTAAAGAGTCTGGACTTTCTGGGGTGCTGGAGTAGAGGAATCATCCTATAATCCTGCCATTAGGTACATCTGGGTACCTCTTCTAAGTGCTCTACAGAAATGTGTCTTGCTATTCTCACTTGGTTAACACACACTGAATTAACCAAGTTGAAATCCAGTCTGGCAGGTGAGAGCTCATAGGTCTTTTTGTCCTTGTAGATCTGAGTGGCATGGGTTCTCCATTTGATGGATAGTTTACAACAAAATAGCCAGGTCTTTCCAAGTACCAGGTCAAACTTGCAGTTTCCAAACATATAGGTCTGTAGGTCTCCTTGATTGTAATTAATCTTCATTCTTACAGGCTGAGTAATATGGTTGATTATGTGAGAGTTTGCATCAGCTATGGAGACTGCAGTCAATTTGGTGGGCTCCAAGTTGATTACAGCTTTCAAGGTAAGTTGCTCTGACACTTACTCATGGGATGCTTCTTAGTCATCTTGATCTTAGCAGATACTCAATTGATTACTCCATTCATATAAAATAGTCTTCCTGAGTTTGAGGTCATATGAAATGCAAGTTGCAGGTCCTCTTTAAGTTCATTGTCCATGTTTCTATGTACAAGGCATTCTTCTGAAATGAGATTCTTCTGCATAGTGTCTATTTCATTGGCACTGCTTCTGATTGACTTCTTTCATAGTGATTGTAGCCACTCCAATTAGTCATTGTGGCTTTGTAACTCCAAATGTAGCTGAGTCATAGCCAATGCATTCTTGATGGCTTCTTCAGTAGTCTGAGGTCTCTGATAACTTACTTCCTTACAAGTTCTTTCTTTCAAATCATCAAAAGTGTATTCAACTTGATCCAGGTGGTCTATTTGTTCAATTTGATAAGTGGATATCTATATTGATAGATGTACTCTTGAGCCATTACTTTCTGTCTGAGTGTCTTCATCTTCCTTCTCACAAGTGTCTATGGGTGTAGGAGTTCAAAGCATCCTGAATATTCAGCACAAGCTCATCCTAAGAAGAGATTGTGGAGCACCCCATCATGGTGGCCAACCTGATCTTGTTGTGGTATTACTGTAAAGCTGCATCTGCAAAGTAAGAAGCTGCAAAATGCAACTTGCATTCTGCAGCAATTCCATTAGCCTTAAAAGCTTCTTCAGTCTGGAAAAGCCAAGTTGCAAAGTTTTGATTGACTCTTTTGTGATACAGGTTGATCTTTATACCAGAGTTGCGCTTAATGGGATTTTGCCAGCTCTGAGCCATCATAGTCATTTCTTGCTGCTGCTGGCTGAGGATCTGGAGTAGCTATTGCTGTTGGGCCAGGATCTGCTTCATAGCATTCTCCATTATTTATTTTCTAACATCTTGAGGATGGCTTCTTCTTTCTTCAGGAGGAGGCTTTTGGTTATTGCTGCTACCAATGTTTCATGTCTTGGTACAAGAGTTGTAGAGGAATAGGGAGTTTAGCAAGTCTTGTATTCACTAAAACTTGAACTAATTTTTATTAAGGTTCCAACAGCTCCTTATACACCTTTTGCTGGATCAATTACTGACTAATTGTATCTCTGAACGTAGGCTGTGGCTGATGACCCATTTGATTGCAGCTTGATCACCCAACAAGATTCTACTAACTATATCTATTTCTGTGTAATAAGGATCTACTGCTACATATGCAGACTAATGCTACTGATTTCTGTGATAACACTGATGTAGTAATAGACTCAACATAAAGCTAATTGATTGGACTAAAAACTAATCTAACTTAGACATTTAAGCAGTTGCTCATAACCAGCGCTCTACTACTGCTTAAGAAAATTACAAATCCCGGCTTTTCAGGGGCAGATCTGTACTGCTATATAATCATTCATGTGGTCCTATGGCCTCAATGGACTGTTAGACAGGTATTAGATAGAATACTCTCCAGGTTTGTAGAATGAATAATAGATCACTATGGAATGACTGCTGAAGGAGGTTTCTTCCACAATCTGTAGTTGCTACCACTAAAGCAGCTTGTGCAAAGCTTTAAAGCTATTTACTGCCATTGCGGACTATCTATTAACAGAAAAGATCTTTGGAGCAAGCTTCCCAAATTTCAAGGATTGCAATGAGATACATTACATATGTATCCAACCATAGTATAATGTAGATTACATGATTCACTGGAAGAATGCTATAGTTGTAGCCAGTAATTGACACTAAAACCAGAGTATCAGGAGCTAAAAGTGGGGCTGTTAGACATCTTCTCACTTTATTAAAGTCTTAAAAAAATGGAATAAAGCACTACAGACATTTTATAAACTAAATCATCAAGACTCCACCACAAGCCAAGAAAAGTCAGCAAATCTTTATAAGACAAAATTTTGATGATCTGGCCAAAAAGCTGGCACAAAATGAGAGTCCTTTGACTAAGATGATATGAATCTTGTCAGCATACATTGCAAAGGCTGTTAAATTAATAGCACTGCAGATTTCATAAAGTTTTTGGTGTAGATATTAGACTCATTACACTTATTCCATTGTACTGTGCCAGTGTGCATGGCTTAATCTGCGGTCTCTAAGAAAGATTGGGCACAATATTATAGCTACCAGTAGGCAGGATTCCTCTTGGACAATTTTGCACCATGTGGGACAATCTTGCACACTATGACACAATCTGACTCAGTGAGGTTGGCACGGATGATTATGCCAACTTGTAATGTTTGCATCATGTGCGCAATTGGTTACTACTATTAAGGTAGGTAAAATCTGGTATTTGGATAAGTTTCATTGATGTAAATGGAAATAAATGCGTATCACACTGTAAACTACACTGATACTTACCATGTTGTTTACTATCACTCCAATTGGGTGGCATCCCAGCAGTTAATTGGTCCAGAAATATGCTGAAGCTGTGAGCCCCCAACTGGCTCTTTGACCAATACACAAGCTATCTGATTTGCCATCAACTATCCCATTTTGCCCATTGAGCAAGTAAATCCCTGATCCTAGTGATTGGACAAGGTGTCATTACTAGCATGCAATCAATTAAATAGATGTGAAACAGATCAAATGGCTGCACTGGTTTTACAGATGATGTATATGTTGTAAGAGTCTTAAAGATACTGGAAGTAATTTGGGAGGACAAGTATATCATTTGGTTTTCACTCAATGATTTATTGAACATAAAGATAGTATTTATTCATTTACATGGTCTTGGCATTACAAACAAATAGAATAGGTTACAAAAGGTCTCAAGAGCATGTGTGCAAAGTTTGGGGCTGTTTGGACAACTTTGAAAGTTCTCATGTTCTGGGTACTTGGTATTTTGGTGAAAATATTCTATGTAAATCCCAACAAGGAATTTGGTCAGTATTCTCTAGGATATGAAGGTAATGATCTAAGTGACTAAGTTAGGTGAATATTTAGGTATAATTACAAATTTTTTACAACAGTATTTATATGCAAGGTGTTTATTTATAAGGGTACTATCTCAAATGTGAGACAACCTTGTTATTGCTTATTTCAAAAATTTAGTGATCACGGATCTGTAATGGCTTGATTTGGATTGCAAACAAAAATGTATAGTTTGGATCATCACAAATTATAGCAATTCAATGCAATTGTATCATTGTTTCCTAGGTTTTTTTCTCACAGCAATTACTACCAGAGCATTTGGTAGTGATTCACTTTGCATACCTAAACTTCTTCCTTGTTGACAATCCTCTTGGCTATTTGTGTGTTCATAGTCAGTATTTGGTCTCCTAGCCAATGAGTACAATGCTGCAGCTTGGCCATGTTTAATTTCTCTGGATGATGCCACTGAGCTGGCTGGCAGTGCTACGTGCTGATGCATTCTTTTATTTGCCAAATGCTCTGGTTGTGGAGGCACCGTGTGGGTCATCATGCGTTGGTTCACCCGAAGAAGCTTGCTGATGGTCAGGTGTATTGACATATACAGGAACAACTTGATGCACTGGCAAGGTCATTGGCTGAGTCCAATGTGATGCCGCTTTTTGATGCAACTTGGACTGCTCCAATGAACTTGTGTCTAAATGAGCAGTCTTGCAAGTTCTGGTGGTTTTGGTCTAAAGCATGTGTGTTGACCCATCATACATCGACTCAATGCAGGGTGCTCATGTGAAGGGTGTTGGCATAGTTTGGACTGAAGTTTGCCGGTGTGCTGAAGTTGCAATGGATGGTAAGGAATCCAGTAAGGAGTACTGGTGCTACCAAGATGCTGTTGCTTGTGGTCTGTATTCTTCCTCATGAATCTTGCCTTCTGATTCCTCAAGGTAATCACTTACCCTGAGTTCAATATTTGGAAATGTTGCCTGGATGATTCCTGTGTATATTGCTCTTGGAAACCACTTAGCCCTACTAATATACCACATAATACATTAGTCATTTGAGGCAAAAGCTCATTCAAGATCTCTTTGGTTCCCAAAGTTAAGGCACAAACAGATGTGTCCCGCCCATACTGTATAAATTGCAAGCAAAATTGTTCTTATGTGGCTTTCTCATCAATTCCCCTCACTCTTGCTCATTCTTGATTTCAATACTTGTCCTGTTATATATATCTTTACATACATCTGCTGGCATCTTAATGTAGAACTCATGCCACAGCTTTCTACTCTGATTCTTCCATCTCTGTCAACTCTCTAAGATATCTAGTTCTGCTAGATTAATGTGTAGTGCCCAAATATCTGTATGAAGGCTCATCATAGACCTTTGAGCCATACTCAAAGCATGTCACAAGAACTCAAACAGATCTAACATTGACTTCTCCAGTCCAGACTGTACTTGTGAGCTGGGGGGTGGGTTTTGTCTGGGTTGTACTAAAGATGAGTCAAGACTTGTTATAGTTACCATAGGGACAGATTTGGATACTTACACAGTGGTAAATTGGCATCAACATGGTCTTATTTGATACATATATGAAAGCTAATGTGATTGTTGAGTTTCCATATGTCATGCATGCTGCATCTTGGATTGTATTGACACAGGTTGAAGCCCAGCAATGGCAGATTTCCTATTTGATTTTAGACTTTTGAGTAAAGCATCATTAAATGCTGAGTTGTTGTTTGAGGATGATCTTGGCAACATAATGATGGATACAGTGCAATTGATGAAGATTTAATCATAATGCATATAAACTCAGATAAATAAAGCTGATTGCACCAAAACAAATCCATTTACCTGAGCCTGAGCACCTACCAACTTTAATATGACCTACTCATCCAAATGATCTTTTCTCATCAATCCCATCACTACCACTGGATTCTCTCTTGACATACTATAGGAGATCTATGACTAGTACTGTGGACCATCTACCCTAATCTACTCAAGGAGGTCTATTGTTGAGCTTCTCTGCTATTACAAGAAATATTGCCCCACAAGGTTTCATACCACTGTGCATGGCAGCAAAAGTCCTAGAAGCTTTCATTCCCAGCTGACAACATTGTAGAACCATCTTGCAGAGGGTATGAATTACTTAAGGCAAGCTTAGAATACTAGGTTCAGAAGCTCCAATAGACTTCCATATCCTAGAGTGTTTAGCAATAGTTCCACATCACAAGTATTTTGGAATGCATAGCAGACTTAGCTCATATAGGAGAGGAATATCAGAGATCAGGATGTATTACAGCATATAGGAAGCCAAGGAATTGTGTGCTTAACAGGAAGCAGAAGCTCTACAATGAGATATTTAATCATTTCAGAGTGAGGGTAGAGCATACATTTGGATATCTGAAGAAATTCAGCATTTTGGCTGGTAATTACAGAGGAAAGTCATGGACAGGAGAAAACAGCAGCACAGGTAAAATAGTTACAATACTTTGCAATGCACAGTATACTCATACAAAAAGACATCCACTGAGAGAAATGTGTCTGGAGCATCATGAGGAGTAAATAAGGCAAGGAAAGCACTATTTTGAGCAACATAAGTAAGATTAAATAAAATTACCAGTAACTATATCCTACCACTGGCATTATGGTAGAAATTATAGTGCCAGGTAGTGCTGTAGAGTGCCAGATCATACCAGCACTATAAACAGGCTGGCACTATGTGGCACTGTCCAATGGAACAAGTCCAATAGGTATCTTTGACAAAATTCTTTACTGCCAGGAGGCTGCCCAAAGAAGAAATGAAAAATCTAATTGACTGAATTACCCTGCTAGTGCACAGGTGGGATCTCCAGGTATACTAACAATTGGTGGGGATATGATGGTTACCATCCTGAAGAGGCTGACAGGCAGCTTTCAGAGCATGGTATCAGCCCTGATGTCCAGAGCCAAAGATTTTATCTTTGATTAGCTACATGGTGTTGTGAGAGTGTTATCATGTCAGATTGTGCCATAGTGTGTAAGAACATCCTACATGGCGCAACATTGTCCAAGAGCAATCCTGCCTACCGGTAGTTATAATGATGTGCCTAAATTTTATTAGAGACTGTAGATTGTACCATGTGCCCTGGCACAGTACAATGGAACAAGTCTATTACCTATATCAAAAATTTAGTGATCACTGATTTGTAAGGGCTCAACTTGGATTGCAAAAAAATGTGTTATTTGGATTATAATGACTAATAGCAATTCAATGCAATTGCATCATCTTTGCCTGGGTTTTTTTCTCACAGGAATTACCACTTAAGCATTTGGTAGTAGTTCACTGTGCACAACTAAACTACTTTGTTTTTGACTACAATCTTGGCTACTTGTGTATTTTTGGTCAGTATTTTTCCTCCTAGTTGACAAGTGCAATGTTGCAGTGTGGCTGCACTGGATTGCTCCAGAGAATGTTACTGAGCCAGCTTGAAGTGCCACACACTGATGTGTTCTTTTACTTGCCAAAGGCTCTGGTAGTGAAGGAACTTTGTTGTGATCTGCTGCTTGAATGTTTAAGTCAGATCAGTTTTTAGTCAAATCAATTAGTTATATTTTAGGTTATCAGTATACCAGTGTTATCTATCAAATCAGTAGCATTAGTCAGCAAATGAATCAGCAGATCCTTATCAGACAGTAATAGATATATTAGGTAGGATCTTATTGGGTGATGATGATGCATTCAAATGAGTCATCAGCCACAGCCGACATTAGGAAATACAATTAGTCAGCAATTGATCTGGCAAAATGTTTATAAGGAGCTGCTGGAATCTCAGTAAAGATTGGTTCAAGTTTTAGTGAATACAATACTAGCTAAACTCCGTATTTTTTCAGCAACTCTTATACAAAGACTTGTAACACTGGTAGCAGTGATAACCAGAAACATCCCTCCTGAAGAAAGAAGAAGCCTCCCTCAAGTTGTCCAAACATCAAGAATGGCCAAATGCTATGCAACAAATCCTGGCCAGCAGTAACAGTTACTCCAGATCCTTAGCCAGCAGCAACAAGGTAGGACTACCATGGTCCAAAGCCAGCAAAACCCTGTCAAGAGCAACTTTGGTGTGAAGGTCAACCGGTACCATGGTAGAGTCAATGAGAACCTGGGAACTTGGCTCTTCCAGATGGAAGAAGCTTTCAAGGCTAAAGGAATTGCTCCAGAAAGCAAGCTACATTATGCAGCCTCTTACCTGGCAGACACAGCTTTACAGTGGTACCCCCAACAAGACCAGGTCAGCCACCATGATGGGATGCTCTACAATCTCTACCTTGGATGAGTTTCTGCCAGAAATTCAGGATGCCTTTGAGCCTCCACACTAACAGACACTACTAAGAAGAAAGCTGAAGACACTCAGAAAGGAATGGTCCATGAGCACATCTATGAATATAGAGGTCTACTTGGGCAAATTGAAAGAATGGATCCACTGGATCAAGTTGAATACTTTATCGATGGGTTGAAAGAAAGAACTTGTAAGGAAGTGAATTATCAAAGACCTCAGACTATTGAAGAAGCCATCAAGATTGCCATTGAATATGACTCAGCTATGTTTGGATTTGGGAAGCCCACAATGACTAATCAGTGAGGCTACACTCACTATAAAAGAAAACAATCAGAAGCGGTGCCAGTGGAAATAGATGCTATGCAGAAGAATCCTACCTCAGAAGAATGTAAGAAGAAAGGACTTTGCCTCAATTGCCACCAACAAGGACATATTGCAAGGTACTGCCCTCAGAGAAGAAATGGACACCAGCCATCAAGAACCTTTAACCATATTGGGGCCATGGAGCATAGTAACATGGAGGATGAACTTGAAGAAGACTTACAACTCACCTTCCATATGACAGAGGAATACCTATCCCAGATGACCTCAAACTCAGGAAAGCTGTTATACTTGAATGAAGTAATCAATGGAGTACCTGACAAGATCATGATTGACTCAGGAGCATCACATGAGTACATGTCAGATCAATTTGCTTTGAAAGCTAAAATTAACTTGGAACCCACCAAATCAACTTGAGTCTCAACAGCTGATGGGAACTGTCACATAATCAACCATACTACCCAGCCAGTAAGGATGAAGATCAATGACTATGAAGAAGATCTACAGGCCTATATATTTGGGAACTGCAAGTTGACCTTGTACTTGGGAAAACCTGGCTATTTTGTTGTAATCCATCAATCAACTAGAGAACCCATGCTACTCAGATCCAGAAGGACAACAAGGCCTATGAGCTATTACCTGCCAGACTGGATTTTAACTTGGTCAATTCCAATGTGTGTGAACCAAGTGAGATTAGCAAGACACAGTTCTTTAGAGCACTAAGAAAAGGCACCCAGATGTTCCTCATGGCAGTATTACAGGAGGATTCCTCTACACAAGTACCCCAGAAGGTCCAGAATCTTTTGAAGGAGTATTCAGACGTATTTCCAGAAGAGCTTGTAAGCCTACCACCTGTCAGAGACATGGATCATGCTACTGAAACAGGAGATAGCCCTTCAGTGAGTAAGACACCCTACAGAATGAGTCCATTGGAGTTGGAAGAGATGAAGAGACAAATAGATCAGTTACTGGAGCAAGGATATATCAGACCCAGCAAGTCACCTTGGGGAGCACCAGTACTTCTTGTATAGAAGAAGGATGGAACCCTTAGGATGTGCATTGACTATGGAGCCCTCAACTCAGTTACCATGAAAAATAAGTACCCCATACCTTGGATTGATGAGCTCTTGGACCAACTCAATGGAGCCACTATTTTCAGCAAGATTGACCTCATGTCAGGATACAACCAAATTAGGGTGAAGCCAGAAGGCATCCCTAGGACAGCATTCAGGATCAGATATGGACATTACAAGTACTTAGTCATGAGTTTTGGCCTCACTAATGCCCCTGCAACATTCATGACCCTGATGCAGACTGTCTTCCAGGAGTACTTAGACAAGTTTGTCATAATCTACCTAGATGATATATTAATATACAGCAAGACAGAAGAGGATCACTTGGTTCACATTGCTCAGGTCTTGAACAAGTTAAGAGAGAACAATCTTTATGGCAAACTACCCAAGTGTGAATTCTTCAAGGAACACATTGAATATCTGGGACAAATAGTGACTAGCACAGGAGTAACCTTAGACACTAAGAAGGTTGAAGTTATCAAGAATCTGTAGCAGCCCCGTAGTATATCAGAGCTCAGATTATTCTTTGGAATGGTTTCCAATTATTGAAGATTTATCAAGTCCTTTGCAAGTATTGCAGCCCCTTTAACTGATATCCTCAAGAAAGACAATACCTACAAGTGGGTCATAGCTTGTGACACTGCCTTCCAGATGTTCAAGAATGAACTTGCTAAGCTGCCAAACTTAACAATACCTGACTTCAGAAAATAGTTTACTCTGTGCACAGATGCTTCAGATTATGCAATTGGTGGAGTGTTGAGCCAAGAATACAAAGGAAAGAACCACCCTAGTACCTTTGAATCCAAGAAACTGAACTCAGCAGTACAAAACTATCCAGTGCATGAGAAGGTGATGCTTGCTATAATATTCTGTTTGAAGACATGGAGATGCTACATTGAAGGAGTCAAATGCACTGTAAAGACTGATCATGCCTCCCTCAAGTATATATTTACTCATAAGGTACTCTCCAGAAGAATGACAAGAAGGAGTGAATACATTCAGTACCTTGACTTGGAGATTGTCTACTGCCCTGGAAAAAACAACACAGTTGCTGATGCCTCATCAAGATTAGATCAAGTTGCACAACTCAACTTGATGTGTGAATCAGATTGGCCTAGCCTATTACCAGAGTACTTGGAGGACCAAGTCATTCCTAATGAGGGGGATGAAGATATCAAGAAGATAATCCGGGATGAAGCCAGCAAATTTGTAGTACAGGATGAAACACTCTACCAAATTGTTGATGGAAGCCCTATTGCCTATTGCCCCTATGTTTCTTGCCTGGATTTAATAAATAAGCTACACAATGGATATGGACATCTTGGGATTGAAGGAACCCACAGCCTTATGAAAGCCAGAGCATGGTGGCCCAGAATGAAACATGACATTGAGAAGCTGGTGAAAACATGCCCAATTTGCCAAATCAACCAAGGCCAACCACAGAGAATTGCTGAACTCTTTCCCTTGGAGCCTGTAAGACCATTTGAAAGATGGGGAATATACTTTATTGGAAGACTGCCAACTACCGGGAAATGCAACTGTTGGATCCTAGTAGCAATTGACCATGCCACTAAATGGCCAGTGGCTAAAGCTGTACCTATAGCCAGTGAACAAGAAGTTGCAAGTTTCATCTACCATGAGATCCTTATGAAGTTTGGAGGCCCTGTAGAGATTCTATCCAATAGAGTTGCAAACTTTATGGCAAAGACATTGCAAGTTTACCTGGAAATGCAGCAGATCAAACACTTGAAAACCTTGGTATATCACCCCAGAACTAATGGAGTCACTGAATGGTTTAATGGATTATTTGGAAAAATGCTGACCAAATATGCAAATGGAGTTATCAGTAGGTGGGATGAGTATTTAGACCAAGCACTCTTTGCGTGCAGAGTCCAACACCACCCTGCAATTGCCATTTTACTTAGTATATGGATATGAACCAAGGATTCCAGGAGATCTCACACAACCAAAGCTTACAGACACCTTAGAAGACAAACTCAGTCAGCCAAGTAGACACCAGCAGCTGGAACAAAGATGTCAAGAGGCACAGACCAAAGTATTTTAAAACGCAGAAAAGATGAAGCAGAGATTGTATAAGACTATAGCACCTGAAGCATTAAGAGTTGGGAACTTTGTATTGCTAAGAAACAACACTCAGAATAAGTTTGAGCCACAATGGAAAGGACCATTCAAGATCATCAGAGAATGTCATTTGCAACTTACCAACTAGTGGACAAACAAGGCAATATCTGGGAAGACTTAGTGCATAAGGACACACTCAAGCTTGCAAGACTTGCTGATAATACTGAGCCATCAAGATATTGGTATCACCAGAAAAGAGATTCAGGAGAACCCTCCCAACTTTAGCAGGGGAGAATGTTGTGATCTGCTGCTTGAATGTTTAAGTTAGATCAGTTTTTAGTCAAATCAATTAGTTATATGATTAGGTTATCAGATTATCAGTACTATCTATCAAATCAGTAGTATTAGTCAGCAAATGAATCAGCAGATCTTTATCAGACCAAAATAGATATATTAGGTAGGATCTTATTGGGTGATGATAATGCAATCAAATGAGTCATCAGCCACAGCCTATATTAGGAATTACAATTAGTTAGCAATTGATCTGGCAAAATGTATATAAGGAGCTGCTGGAATCTCAATAGAGATCAGTTCAAGTTTTAGTGAATACAATATTGGCTAAACTCCCTATTTCTGTACAACTCTTATACCAAGAATTGTAACAACTTCATGTGGGTCATTATCAGTCTGTTTACCAGAAGTAACTTACTGATGGTGAGGTGTAACTGCATGCTCAGGCGCAACTTGGTGCATTGACATGGCCCTTGGCTGAGTTCAATGGGATGCCACTGGTTGACACAACTCAGCCTGCTCCCATCAACTTGTATCTAAATGAGCAGCTTGGCAAGTTCTAGTAGTTTTGCACTGAAGTACCCATTGACTGAATGTAGGGGTGCACTTGTGAGAGGTGTTTGTGCAGAGTGGACTGATTTGTGCTGGCATGTTGAAGTTGCAAGGGATGGTAAGAAATCTTGTGAGGTGTGCTGATGTGATCTAGATGCGGTTGTGTGCAGTCTGTGTTCTTCCTCTTGAAGCTTGCCTCTTGATTCCTCAGAGTATCTACTTGCACTATGTCTGATACTTTAAAATTGTTGCCTGGATGAATCCTGTGAATATTGCTCCTAGGAGACACTCAGCTCTACTAGTATATCAAGTAATACATTAGTCAATTGAGGTAAAAATTCATTCAAATCTCTTTGGTTCCCAAGTTTGAGGCACAAATGGCCATGTCCGGTCCATACTGTGCCAATTGCATGCAAAATTGTTCACATGCGGCTTCCTCCTCAAATATCCTCACTCTAAGCTCATTCTTGATCTTAATACCTGTCTTGTTATACATCTTCTTATATACATCTGCTGACATCATGTTGAAGAACGCATGCCACAGCTGTCTACTCAAGTTCTTCCATCTCTGTTCACTCTCTGAGGTATCCAGTTCTGCTAGACTAGTGAGTAGGGCCCAAATACCCATATAAGAGCTCATCCAAGACACTTGTGCCAAACTAAAATCATTTGGGAAGAGCTCAAACCAATCCAATGTTGAATTTGCTGGTCCAAACATGGCTTGTGAGCTGGGGGATGCATTTTGTCTGTGTTGTACTAAAATTAAATTGATAAAACACTATATTTACATTTATAAGTTATTAAGTGTAAGCATATACTCTACTTGTCTCCTGATCATTTCCAATACATCTAACCATCACTCTAATTGGATTGTATCTTAGCAGTTAATTGGTTCAATAGTATCCTGAAGCTGTCAGCCCCCAATTGGCTCTTTGACCAATACACAAGCTACCTGATTTGCCTTCAGATATCCCATTTTGCCCAATGAGCAAGTAAATTCTTGATCCTAGTGATTGGACAAGGTGTCATATCTAGCACATAATCAATCAAATAGGTGCAAAACAGATCAAATGGCAGTACTGCAGTAATACATGATATATGTATATTCAGGGTGTTTATTTATGGGGGTTCTGTCTCAAATGTGAGAAAACCTTGATATTGCTTCTATCATAAGTTTAGTAATTACTGATTTGCAATTGCTCAATTTGGATTGGAAAAAAAATGTGTTGTTTGCATCATGACAAATAATAACAATTCAGTGCAATTGCATCATCTTCACCTATATTTTTTCTCACAGGGATTACTACAGAAGCATTTGGTGGTATTTCACTTTGAACATCCAAACTACTTCCTTGTTGACTTCTATCTTGGCTACTTGTGTATTTGTAGTCAGTATTATTCCTCCTAGTTGATGAGTGCAATGCTGCAGCTTGGCTGTGCTTAATTCCTCCTGATGATGCTACTGAGCCGGCATGCTGTGCTGCATGACAACACATTCTTTTACTTGCCAAAGGCACTGATGGTGAAGGCACTTCATGTGGGTTATCATTAGTCAGTTCACCAGAAGAAATTTGCTTATGGTCAGGTGTAATGGCATGCTCAGGCATGACTTGATGTGCAGGCATGGCCCATGGCTGAGTTTGATGTAATGCCACTTGTTGATGCCACTTGGCCCGCTCCAATGGACTTATGTCTCAATGAGCAGTTTGGCAAGTTCTGGTGGTTTTGCTTGAAGCATGTGCATTAACCCAACATGCATCAACTCAATACAGGGTGCTCTTGTGAAGGGTGTTGGTGTAGTTTGGACTGACATGTGTGGGTGTGCTGAAGTTTTAAGGGATTATAAGGAATCCAGCAAGACATGCTGGCACAGTCTAGAAGCTGTTACTTGTGGTCTGTATTCTTCCTCTTGATACTGACCTTCTAATTCCTCAAGGTATTCATTTACCCTCTGGCTGATACTTCAGAACTGTTGTCTGGATGAGTCCTGTGTATATTGCTCTTAGAAGCCACTTAGCTCTACTAATACTTTCCACCCAAATTCTTCCATCTCTGTCAACTCTCTGAGGTATCTAGTTCTGCTAGATTAATGAGTAGTGCCTAAATATCTGTAGGACAGCTCATCAAGGACACTTGGGCCATACTAAAATTATTTGGCAAGAACTCAAACAGATCCAGCATAGACTTCTCCAGCCCAGACTGTGGTTATGAGCTTGAGAATGGGTTTTGTCTGTGTTGTACTAAAGATGAGCTGAGGCTTGTTATAGGGATCATAGTGACAGATTTGTACACTTATAAAGTAGTGTATTGGCATCAACCTGGTCTTATATAAAATGTATATGAAAACTAATGTGATTGTTGAGTTTTCCATATATTATGCATCATGCATCTTGGATTGCATTGACATGAGTTGGATCCCATCATTGCATATTTCCTACTTGATTTTAGACTTGTGGGTAAAGCATCAATAAAGATACTGAGTCATTATTTGAGGATAATTATTGCAACATAATGATAGGATATGTGGCAATTAATGAAGATTTAATCAAAATGCATGGAAAATCAGATATATAAAGCTGATTTTTCCAAGTTAATTCAATTCACCTCAGCCCAATCATCCACCAATTTTAATAAGATTTACTCATCTGAATGGTCTTTTCTCAGCAATCCCATCACTACCACTGGATTTTCTTTGAAACATTAGAGGAGATCTATACCAAGTGCTGTGGACCATTGACCCTAATCTACTCAAGGAGATCCCTTGTCAAGCTTCTCTGCTATTACAACAACTATAGCCCCACAAGGCTTCATCCCACCATCCATTGCAACAAAAGTCCAAGAAGCTTACATTCTCAGCTGATAGCAATGTAGAACTACCTTGCAGCGGGTATGAATGACTTAGAGCAAGCTTGGAATACTAGGCTCAGAAGCTCCAGTAGACTTCCATTACCCAAAGTGCTTAGCAACAGGTTCTGTATAAGGAGTATTCTGGATACTCTCCCTGTCAGGATTAACAGACCTTTTAGAGGGCAGAGGCACTTTTATTCTGGCAAGTACAAGGCACATTGTGTGAAGTTTCATGCACTGTCTGACATTGAAGATAACAGCATCTGGTTTAGTGGGCCATTTGCTGGACCTAGGTGTGTCAAAGTAATCTGGGTAGCAAATCATCCACAATTCAGTAGAGGGGAGAAATGTATGGCAGACTTGGCTTACATAGGAGAGGATTGTCAGTGAGTAGGATGTATTACAGCATATAGGAAGCCAAGGAATGGTGTGATTAGCAGGAAGCTGAAGCTCTACAATGAGATATTCAATCATTTCAGAGTGAGGGTAGAGCATACATTTGGATATCTGAAGAGATTCAGCATATTGGCTGGTAAACACAGAGGAAGGTCATTTATAGGAGAAAACAGCAGAATAGGTAAAATAGTTAAGATACTTATCAATGCACAGTATATTCATACAAGAAGACATCCACTGAGAGAAATGTGTCTGGAGCATTAGGAGGAGTAAATAAGACAAGGAAAGCACTATTCTGAGCAACATAAGTAAGATTAAATAAAATTACCAGTAGCTATATCCTACTACTGTCATTATGGTAGAAATTATAGTGCCAGATGGTGCCATAAAGTGCTAGATCAATCTGGCACTATAAAAAGGCTGGCACATTGTGGCACTATCCAAAGGAACAAGTCTATTCTTAGCAACTGAACATGACTGGTAGGTGTTGTCTAATGCCTTACAGGCATTCTTTGCCATATTTTCTCTTGAGCATTGATTTTGTAATTTGTCTTTGCCATTAAGGCAAATGTAGTTGAAGGCACGCAGTACTTTCTTCTGGTACTTTGAGAACTCCTCTAACTCATTTTTAGGGGTGCATTCCACTCCCATGTCAATATTCCAAAGATCTCTTTCTTGTAGCTGCATCTTCATCTTCACCTTCCACACTTGGTAGTTAGAAGTATCCAACTTCTCAGTGGATGGAAAGTTCCAGTAATAGGAGTAGTAGTCATTGCAGAGAGTGACAGCTTGGAGCTCATAACCTGTTGTAAGAGTCCTAGAGATACTGATAGTGATTGGGGGACAAGTAGATTATGTAGTTTTCACTTCATAACTTATTAAGTGTATAAGTAATATTTATACTTTTACATGGTCTTGGCATAACAAGCTTGTAGAATAAATCTGAGAAGGTCCCAAGAATATGTGTGCAAAGTTTGGTGCTGTTTTGACAACTTTGAGAGTATTCATATTTTGAGTAGCTGATATTTTAGTGAAAACATTGTCAGTAAGTCCCAACAAGGAATTTGGTCTGTATTCTCTAAGATTTGTAGTTAATGATGTAAGTGACTAAGCTATGGTAGTATTTAGGTGAATTTGCAAATTTTTACAGCAATGCCATGTAAATTCTTTGTCAGTTTTTTTGCAAGGAGCTTGTGACAGCATTTGAGTAACTAAACTACAAGCATAGAGCAGAAAGCATAGATCTCTGCTGCTATTGTATCCATTTTCTACCCCACCTTGTTTAGTGTGAGGTGAATATAGGTATAGAAGTGTGTCAATTGCAGTGGGTGTGTACTTATTGTAAGGTTAGTAAGCAGGAAGCCATAGTTTTTTTGATCCCAACTAGGTATGGAATATATATGGTAGTAGTAGACAAGCAAATTGCTTTGTTCCATTGTACCATACCAGGGTGCACAGCACAATCTGTGGTCAATATAAGCAATTGGGCATGATATTGTGGCTACCAGTAGGCAGGATTGCTCTTGATAATTTTGACCTATGTGGGTCACACCATGGCACAATTGGACCTGATGAGATTGGCATGGATGATTGTGCCAACTAGTAATGCTTCCATCATGTGAAAAATTGAATACCACTACTATGGTAGGGAAAATCTGGTATATAGATATGTTTCTTTAAGGTAATTGGTAATAACCATATATCACACTATAAACTACACTTATACATATATATTACTGATCCTAGTGATTAGACAAGGTGTCATAGCTAGCATGCAACTGTTTGGGTAGGTGCAAAACAGATCCAATATCTCCACAGGTGTTACAGATCATCTATATGTATGCAGGGTGTTTATTTATAGGGGTTCTGTCTCAAGTGCAATACAACTGTGATATAACTTATATCAAAAATTTTGTGATTACTCATTTGCAATGGCTTAATTGAGATTGCAAAAAAACGTGTTGTTTGGATCATGACAAATAATAGCATTTCATTGTAATTGCATCATCTTCTCCTAAGCTTTTTATTATACAGGGACTACTACTAGAGTGTTTGGTAGCAATTCACTTTGCACACCTTAACTTCTTCCTTGTTGACTATCATCTTGGCTATTTGTGTATTTGTAGTCAGTATTTTGCCTCCAAGTTGATGAGTGCAATATGGCAGCTTGACCATGCTGAATTGCTCCAGATGATGTTTCTGTACTGGCCTGAAGTGTTACATGCTGACACATTTTTTTACTTCCCAAATGCTTAGGTGGTGGATACACTTTATATGGGTCATCATCTCTCAGTATACCAGAAGTAACTTGCTGATGGTCAGGTGTAATACCATGCCCAGGTGCAACTTGATGCATGGGAATGGCCCTTGGCTGAGTCTGATGTGATGCTACTTGTTAATGTTACTTGGCCTGCTCCAATGGACTTGTGTCTAAATGAGCAGTTTGGCAAGTTCTGATAGTTTTGCTCTGAAGTGCACACATCAACCTAATGTGCATTGACACAATGCAGGGCACTCTTGTGAAAGGTGTTTGTGCAGACTTGACTGACATGTATAGGCCCACTGAAGTTGCAAGGAATGTTAAGGAATCCAGTGAGGTGCGCTGGTGTGATCTTTATGCTGTTACTTGCAGTCTCTATTCTTCCTCTTGATGCTCACCTCATGATTCCTCAAGGTATTCACCTACCCTCTGTCTGATACCTTAGAGCTGTTGCCTGGATGAGCCCTGCTTAAGTTGCTATTAGAAGCCACTTAGCTCTACCAATATATCACATGATATATTGCTGTTTGATGCAGAAACACAATCAAAATTTTGTTGGTTCCAAAAGTTGAGGCACCAATGGACTCATCCAGTCCATACTTAGCAAATTGTGCATGGAATTGTTCATGTGCAGCTTCCTCATCAAATACCCACACTCTCAGCTCACTCATGATATTAATACTTGTCTTGCTAAATATCTTCTTATATACATCTGCTGGCATCTTGATGTAGAACTCATGCCACAGGTTTCTACCAAATTCTTCCATCTCTCTTAACTCTCTGAGGTAACCAGTTCAGCTACATTAATGAGTAGTGCCCAAATAACAGTATGAAGGCTCATCCTAGACACTGGGACCATACTAAACTCATTTGGCAACAGCGCAAACTGATCCAACATTGAATTTGCTGGTCTGGACTGTGCTTGTGAGCTGGCAGATGGGTTGTGTCTGGGTTGTTCTAAAGATGAGCTGAGACTTGGTATAGGACCATAGTGACAGATTTGGATACTAATACAGTAGTATATTTGCATTAACCTGGTCTTATATTCAATATATATGAAAACTAACATGATTGTTAAGTTCACCCTATATAATGCATGATGCATCTTAGATTGCATTGATACAGATCAAATCACATCAAGTGCAGGTTTCCTATTTGATTATAGACTTTTGAGTAAAGCATCAATGAAATCACCAAGTAATTGTTTTAGGATGATTTTTGCAACATAATGATGGGATACATGGCAATTAATGGAGATTTTATCAAAATGCATGGAAAATCAGATATATAAAGCTGATTGTGCCAAATCAGTTAATATTACCTTTGCACTATCACCTACCAGCTTTAATATGACTTACCCATCTGAATGATCTTTTCTCATCAATCCCATCACTACCAATGGATTCTCTTTGAAACATCAGAGGAGATCTATACCAAGCACTGTGGACCATCTACCCTAATCTACTCAAGGAGATCCCTTGTTAAGCTTCTTGGTAATTACAAAAACTATTGCCCTACAAGGATTCATCCCACCATCATTGCAACAAATGTCCAAGAAGCTTTCATTCCCAGCTGACAGCAATGTAGAGCCACCTTGCAGAGGGTATGAATGACTTAGAGCAAGCTTGGAATACTAGGCTCAGAAGCTCCAATAGACTTCCATATCTTGGAGTGTTCAGCAACAGGCTCCATATAAGAAGTATTTTGGATACCTTCCCAGTCAGAATTAAGGGACCTTCTACAAGGCAGAGGCACTTTTATTATAGCAAGTACAAGGCACATTAGACTTGTTCTGTTGGATAGTGCCACACTGAGCCATGAGTGCCAAATGATGCTATAGTGTGCCAGAGAGGCCCAGTGAGCCTATACTTTGCCACAGAGTGTGAAACATAGCTCTGCATCTTCATGCAAAGCTGCCCCTGTGTTTCACCCATTGTGTTGGAGTATGTCAATGTTGTGCAGGATGTGTAAGAGTACAAAAGGATTGAAGATATGCATCTGGTATTCTATACCCATGGCACTCTGAATCTAGCTCCTGTAGCTTGTAACATATCAGAAAAATGCATGGCACTATCTTGGTCAACTGGTACTATCTGGCACTATATTTAATTATTAGCCCCAAAGTAAAATTTATACAAATCACTTAAAGTGCCAGATAGTGCCATGTGCCAAAAGCCATCTCAAATTTAAAGTCCTCTATCTAAGTGGTATTGATCCCATCAGGACACCATGCAAAGACTGTGAAAAAATAGTTGCACCCCAGATTTCACAAAAAACTTGGTCAAATTTATTTATCACCTCAATACAAAAGTGACTTTTGATTAGTTCACTGACAATTTTCTCACTTACTGATCCCAGACACTCTACCACCTCTTATGTTTGTGTGCAGTAATTTGCTATTGCCTATGTTTTTCTGTAAGAGTCTTAAATATATTGGAAGTGATTGGGAGGACAAGTAGATTGTGTGGTTTTCACTTAATGATTTATTGAATGTAAATGTAGCAATCATACTTTGACATTTCTTGGTATAACAAACACATAGAATGGGTTAAGGAAAGTCCCAAGAACATGTGTGCAAGACTTGAGGCTATTTGGACAACTTTGAGAATTTACATGCTCTGGGTACCTAGTATTTTGGTGAAAGTATTCCAAGTAAATCCCAACAGGGACTTTGGCCAGCATTCTCTTGGATTTGAAGGTAAGGATCTATGTGACTAAGTTGGGTGTGTATTCAGGTGGAATTATAAATCTTTACATTATTCCCACTCAACTAAATGTTCATACTGACAAGTCCTAATTTTGACCTAAGATATTCAGATTTGTCACTATCTAATGGTTTGATAAATATTGTGAGTACTAAATGTGGTACCTACTCTTTGCCCAAGAGTTCTCCCCAGAGTCCTACTCAAAGTCCTCCAGTATCCTCCCTATGATTCCCTCATGCATCCTCCCTCCTATTACTATACTTATCTAGTTTGAACACTTACCATGACAGGAAGGTGTTGACACCCCTATTTTATAACACATTGTCTAGTATCTAAGCCCCTCCAAGTGATATATATATATATCCAAATGAACCAAGTGAGAGAAGAAGACTTGGACAGAATAAACACAAGTCTTTACTACCTTGCTACTTTCTATGGGAAGCTATTCTGAACCAAGTGGTACTGACTTGACCTACAAGCTGTCCTACTCACCAAGTACAGTCAGTAATGACCCACATATTTGGTGCTGTCTCTGCAGAAATAAGCACAAGGGAGGTAATGACTATTACAATCAAACTAAAAATATACAAGGGAAAGAGAGAGAAAGCCCTTGAGTGGTTCAATAAGTTTGAAAGAGTTGTGGTTGATGCAGGGTGGGACAACAATAAGAAAGTAAGGGAGTTTGCAACACATATGGAAGAGTCAGCATGGCAATGGCATTATGGGTTGGAAGACACATTTAAGGACAATGTGGATGTACTAGAAGAAGCCTACAAAATATACTTTCTGTATGCCATAGGATACCACTAAAGAGCCCTTCTACTGTCCTTGCCAAAGAAAAGCAGTGGGAGCTATGAAGACCACACTGAACTGTTTCTCCAACAAGTTTGATATCTGCTAAAGGAGGAAATTGCCAAACAACAGCTTGTAGTTATTACATCATGGGCTTGGATGACAAAGTAAGACATAAGGCATTCAAAGAACAACAGGGATGTAAAACATTGCAAGAGTTGGTCAAACAAATACAAGGGGTCATCTTGCTATGGGGGCTACCCTATAGTGATACAAGCAATTAAAGGACAGGGATCCCCCTGTAGGAAAGGAAAAATTGCCTCCCCAAAAGACAGTGAGCCAGAGGAATTACGGCAAAAGGTCCAATAACTCTCAATCAGCAATGTCCAAGAAGTCCCCAAAGAAGGTGACAAACTCTGGGAAGCTGTTGTAGATCTAAAGGCCCAGGTGCAAGCCCTAACCCAACACATGGAACAACCGCAACAACATTATCCATGTTATACATTTGGAGAAGTAGGCCACCAGGCCCACAAATGTGAGAAATGGTACAGATACAAACCTGTACTGGACACAAAAGAGAAGAAGACATCAAAAGACAGAGTCCCTTGCCAAGAGGCCAATGGGACTCAGTCAATCTAGGCCCCCTGGTCAGAACAGCTGAAGTGCGGAAAAGAAGCATCAACATAATGCTTTTAGCAAGGAGGCAAAGGAACCAGTAGTAGAGGCTCTGTGAACAGGAAAGGGCATGGAATTAGGTGAAGAAGTACAGAATGAGCCTTGGGAAGAAGTGTTGAAGCAAATGAAGAACTCTAGTGTGTTTTCCCATGGCCTATTCCCTATAATGAAGGAACTAGAGCAAACCAAGGCAACCCTCCCAATAACCAATTTACTGGGACTTGCCCCAGCTCTTGTCAAGGAGCTGATAGAGGGATTGAAGGAGATAACCAACCTTCATGTCAACCAGATGGTCCTACAAAAACCAAATAAGGGTACATATGCAAATGTACATATAGAGAATATGGGGACTCTTGCCCTGATTGACTCAGGATCTTCTATGTTGATCATGTAGAGTCATTAGCAAAACGTCTAAAGTTAGATATAGTCACCAATAATGCCACTTCAATGCAGCTAGCAAATGACCAACTGGACACAACAGTAGGAGTGGTGCCTAATTGCCCCATCTGGCTAGGCAACTTGATTATACACCAAGATGTTGTGGTCCTACCTGTTGCAGCCAACAACTTACTCATTAGCTAGAGTTGGTTTATGCAACATTAGATGGTCATACTCTACAGTGCATCTGAACTCAGGTGGGATATCAAGAGTGTCCCACTGATTCATATCACCAATGAGAGCAGGGTGTGTAGCAAGTGTGTGACAATCACAGTGGTGAAACTGTTGCAGTCTCAAATCATCTCACAAAAGGTGATATAAATACCACCAGCCAGTGAGATGGTGATCTCATTAGAGACACCAATAGCTTATTTGACAAGTGGAAGAATGATAACTGCAACAAAGGTATCAAAGCAACTGGAAGGAGCCTTGATCCCTAAAGTATGGATACCATCAGAATTTGAAACACAAAGTCCAAAGTGCTTAGTGGCTAACAACAGGCAACTTGCAGCAATATTGCTTAGAGGAGCGCCACTGTTAAACCTAGAGGAAGTTGACAGAAACAACCAAGGAAGCCTACAAACAAGGAACTCCCCAAACTAGATGTGGACCCTGGTCTACCCACCCACATTAGTGACAAGTTCCTAGAAGGAATACACCTGCTTGCCCAAGTATTCTCTAAGATCCAAGTAATTGGCCATACACCTGCAGTATATCACCATATCCACCTTGCAAACAAATACCCCATCATGCACAAAGCCTATAGGAACTCAAAAATTGACTCAGATTATATCAAAGAGACAGTTGAAACTTTATTTAAGGACAACAGCAATACATAGTGCCATTCTCTGTGAGCCTGCCCTGTAGTGATAGTCCCAAAGTAAGACAGAAAGCAATGATTTTGCATCAACTACCAAAAATTGAACACCATCACTCAGAAGGACATGTAACCACTACTGCAAATTGATAACCTCTTGGACAGATTAATCAGAGCTAAATATTTTAGGTCTCTTGACTTAATCTCTGGGTATTGGCAAGTAGAAGTAGCCCCAGAAGATCAGCCCAAAACAGCTTTTATAACATTGTTTTGATTATACAAATGGAACCAACTACCCTTTGGCTTGTGCAATGCTCCTACTACATTCCAAAGGATGATCAATAAGGTACTAGGAAATTTACAATGGGAATGTGCTCTTGTGTATCTGGACAACATCACAATATATTCCCCCAATGTAGAAGCACATATGCACAACATGCAATGTATCCTGAGAGCCCTCCTCAAGAACCAACTCAAACTACATCCCAAGAAGTGCCATTTCCTGTATGCAAAATTGTTGTTTCTGGGCCACAAGATCTTGGCAGATGGGATATACCCATCTACTTCACTCCTAAAAGCCATTCAAGATACACCTGCACCAAAGGATATTAATGCGGTGTTGGGATTCCTTGGATAAGCCGGCTACTATTGCTGCTTTGTCAAAAACTTTACAACAATAGCAGCCCCCCTGTACAAATTGATGCAAAAGGGCCAGTGTTTTGTGTGGTCAGAGCCTCAAAAGAGAGCATTTGATCAGCTGAAACATTCCCTGACATCACCAACAGTGTTATGTTTTCCTAATTGGGATGTTATTAACTGAGATGGAAGTCTCACCGGTATAGGCGTTGTACTGGGACAATACCACCCACCTGACAAATTCCACCCAACTGGTTACATGAGCTGTTTGCTAAACAAACACAAATGTTACAACCCTGTTACCAAGATAGTGTTGTAAGAGTCTTGGAGATATTGGAAGTGATTGGGAGAACAAGTAGATTATGCGGTTTTCACTTAATGATTTATTGAATGTAAAAGTAGTATTTATACTTTTACCTGATCTTGGCTTTACAAACACATAAAATAGGTTAAGGAAGGTCCCAAGAACATGTGTACAAAGTTTGGGGCTGTTTGGACAACTTTGAGAATTTTCATATTCTGGGTACCTGATATTTTGGTGAAAATATTCTAAGTAAATCCCAACAAGGAATTTGGTCAGTATTCTCTAGGATTTGAGGGTAATGATCTAAGTGACTAAGTTAGGTGAATATTTAGGTGGAATTACAAATTTTTACAACACTCCCACTCAGCTAAATGTTCATACTGACTAGTCCTAATTTTGACCTAAGACATTCAAACTTGTCTCTAGCTAATGGTTTGGTAAATATGTCTGCAATCATTTCATCTGTAGGACAGTAAACTAAGCTAACTAAGTTATTCTCTATAGCTTCACATATGAAATGATGTCTAATATCTATGTGCTTGGTTCTAGCATGAAAAGTTGGATTTCTACCTAATTGTATACATCCTTGATTATCTTGAAATAAAGTAATAGGCATTTTTTGACATAGGCCTAAATCTGTAAACAGCTTTCTTAACCACATTGCTTCTTTTGTAGCTTCACAGGCTGCCATATACTCTGCCTCTGTGGTGGAAAGTGCTACGGTTGGTTGCTTTCTTGAATTCCATGAAATTGCTCCTTTACAGTAAAGAAAGGTGTATCCTGTGGTGGATCTTCTGTCTTCTAAATTTTGTCCCCAATCTGCATCAGAGTATCCCACAAGATCTTGTTCTGAGTCCTTATAAGTGTATCTTAAGCAAATATCAGCAGTTCCTTTTAGGTATCTAAAAATCCGCTTAACTGCTGCAATATGATTGGATCCATAGTTCTGATTATGTTGGCTGACAACTCCCACTGAACATGAGATATCTGGACGTGTTCCAAGCATGATATACATCAGAATGCCGACCATAGATTGATAAGGAAAGTCAGGGCTTTCAGATGGCACCAAGCTCTCTTGATTTGGTTGAGTTTTGAAAGTTAAGGTTTGTCTCCATTGGGGTAGCTGCCAGTTTACAGTCTTCCATTTTGTACTTCTTTAGTATATCTTGAATATACTTGGATTGGCTCAGGGTGATAGTCTTAGTACTTCTGTCTATGGAGAACTTTATCCCTAAGTAATACTGCATTCTTCTAGATTGGACATCTTGAACTCCTTAGATACACTGGATTTAGTCTCATACATTGTTTCTAGGTTATTGGTGGCTATAATAAGATCATCCACATAGAGAGCCAACAAAGCTGGACTTGCTCTATTGGGCTTCCAGTATATACTATAGTCAGCATTACCCATTTTGAAACTCAAAGATTCCATATATGAATCTATCTTGCAGTCCAGGTACTTGGTGATTGATTGAGACCATATAGAAGTTTTTTAAGCTTGCAGACCAATTGAGGGACATTTTGGTCAACAAACCCATCAGGCTGGTCCATATACATGTCCTCATCAAGTGCTGCATTCATGAATGCAGCTTTTACATCAATTTGATGTATAAAGAGCTTATATTTGGCTGCAATAGCCAATATTAAACTGATGGAAGTAAACTTGGCTACCTGTGCAAAGGTCTCAGTATAGTCAAGTCCTTTTGTGTGAGAGTATTCTTTGGCCACAAGTCTTGCTTTGTATCTTTCAATTGTGTTATCAACCTTATATTTTGTATTACAGGCCATTTGCATCCAATTGATTTTTGGCTGATTGATAATTTGACCAAGTCCCAAGTTTGATTTTCCATCATGGCCTGATATTACTCAGCCATTGCAGATCTCCAAAACTTTGTCCAAGGGCTATTTAGGGCCTCTTTTAGAGTCTGGGGTTGATCAATATGGAGTGAATAGGCAAAGGCCAACTCTGTACCCTTATTGATATAGTAATTTGGGCTATTTCTTGTATGGTTGAATCTCCTGGCATTTGACACTGGAATGATCACTTCTGGAATATTCCTGGGCACAGATTCAAGCTGAACTACGGTTGTAGAGTCCTCTGGAGTGAAAATGCTTTCATTGCTTTGCACTGATTCAATCTTGACTATAGGTGGGCTTGAGATCAAATTTTTTCATCATCTGATACCATTTTTTGTGCAAATTTTGAATTTTCTTCAAACAACACATCCCTGGACTTGATCAGCTTTGTTGCTTTGGTATTGCAGAGTCTGTATGCCTTACTCTCATTGTGGTAGCCCAAAAATGTGCATTTACACTTTTTGGCTCAAATTTTGACTGATTTTCAGGCAGTTTCCTGGCATATGCTGTGCACCCATATAATCTTAGATGCTCTGCACTTGGTCTGTATCCATACCATGCTTCAAATGAAGTAGAATCATAAAGTATTCTGTTTTAACTCTTATTTTTTAGGTATACAACCGTGGCAACTGATTCCACCTACAAATCATGGGATAATTTCTGATCATGGATCATTGATCTTACCTTATCAATTATTGATCTATTTGCATGTTCTGCTACATCATTTTGCTGTGGGGAGTATGGTACAGTAGTCTCTTGCTTGATCCCAGGAATCTTGCCAAAGTGTGTGAAGAGTTGTGAGGTATATTTTTCACCATTATCAGTGTGTATTTTCTTAATTTTTTCCCCAGTTTCTCTCTCCAGCATGACTCTGAGCTCTCTGAGCTTGGACAGAGCTTCTTCCTTTCTCTCCATGAAGTAAACCCACTTGTATCTTGAATAATCATCAATAAGAGTGATTTAATACTTCATCCCACTTTAGGATACATTTTGCATAGGTCCACACAGATCTGAGTGAATTAGATCTATATTTTTAGTTTTGATCAGCCCAGAGCTCTTGAACAGTTCTCTGGCTTGTTTCCCATATATACAGGCTTCAAAGTGCTCCAAGTAAGCTGCAGGATTGATATTCACTCCAGAAATTAGCTGATCCTTTATTATTTGCGCAAATAATCAGAATTGATGTCCCCAGGTTTCCGGTGCCAAAGCATTGGTGTCTCTTCACTTAGGTTACTTATATTGGCTTCCAGATATGATGGAATATAAGTCAACTTGTATAGATTTTGATCTCTGATGCCCAAAGCAATATGGGCACCATTTTGATCAGTGATACTGCTTCCAGAATTGTCAAAGCTGAAACTGAGTCCTTCTGAAGTGGCCTTGATTACAGATAGTAGGTTTTTGGCTATTTCTGGTACATAGAGTACTTCTGTAAAGATCAGTGTATGGCAGCCTTCACAATGCTTCACTAAGGTTTACTTGGATAGCTCCTTCTCCCACTGCATCACGTGTTCTATTGTCACCAATGAAAACCTTCTGAATTGAATTTCTTGATGTTGAGTAAAAAGTTCTTTTTGGTGTGTAAAGTGTTGAAATGCTCCAGAGTCAATGTACCATGTCCAAGAATCATTTTTTCTGGTCATGTTTAGTGCAGATACAAATAGTCTATCTTCAGCTATTGCAGTATTTCCATTTTCAGGCTTTTTCTGCTGACTATCTCTCTTTTTGAAGCACCAGTCTGATGTGTGTCCTTTCCTTTTGCAGTGGTTGCAAAACAGCTTGCTGTTGCCTTTAAAGGGTCTTGAGTACCTAGTTTGTTGGTTATCATTACTTATTAAAGCATTTTCTTCTTCCTTCTTATTGTTGCTTGATTTTCTAAATACTTCATCCAGGAGCCTTCCATATGTGTAACTCAAGGTCAAATCTTCAGTTCTGGACGCTAGGGCTGATACAAGGCCCTGAAACCTACCTGTCAGGCTACTCAGGATGGTTACTATTACATCCTCATCAGTAGTGGGTACACCCACATATTCCATCTCATCCACCAGCAGGGTGATTCTGTTAATTAGATTTTTCATTTCTTCTCCTGGCTGCATCTTTGTAGTAAAGAATCTTCTACTCAGATACATTCTCTTAGCAGCTGAACATGGCTGATATGTGTCTTCTAATGCTTTCCAGGCATTCATTGCCATTTTTGCTCTTGAGCATTGAATTAGTAATTTGTCTTTAATATTAAGGCAAATGCAGTTGAAGGCACTTTGTTCTTTCTTCTGGTACTTTAAGGATTTCTCTCCCATGTTTTTAGGAGGGCATTCTTCTCCCATGACAATATCCCAAAGGCCTTGTTCTTGTAGCAGCATCTTCATCTTCACCTTCCATACTTGGTAGTTACAACCATCCAACTTTTCAGCAGAGGAAAAGATTCCAGTAATAGCAGTAGTAGATATTATGGAGAGTGACAGCTTGGGGCTCATAACCTGTTGTAGGAGTCTTGAAGATATTGGAAGTGATTGGGAGGACAAGTAGATTATGTGGCTTTCACTTAATGATTTTTTGAATGTAAAAGTAGTATTTATACTTTTACATGATCTTGACATACCAAGCACATAGAATAGGTTAAGGAAGGTCTCAAGAACATGTGTGCAGAGTGTGGGGCTGTTTGTACAACTTTGAGAATTTGATGTTCTTGGTACCTGGCATTTTAGTGAGAATATTCCAAGTAAATCCTGAGCAGGAATTTGGTCAGTATTCTCTATGATTTGAAGGTAATGATCTTAGTGACTCAGTTAGGTCAATATTAAGGTGGAACTACAAATCTTTACAATAAGACAAGGTATATGGCAACTTTGCAAGTATCACACCAAAAAGCCGTAAAGTTGAGGTGATAGAAGTATGTCAATTGCTGCAGGTGTGCATTTTTGTAGAGGTTAGTAAGCAGGAGGCCATAGTTTTTTTTATTTGAAATATATGTGGAATACCCAAGGTAGTAGTGGGTAAGCAAATAAAGGGGGAAGATTCTACAGTGGAATACATGGATTGCACAAGGGGAGGTAGAAAAAGGAAATACCAATTGGTAAATTGGTACAGTAGCATTATACAGACCTACCTGTATGGCACCATACTGCCATAATAATACCATCAGAGTCTTACAATGAGGCCAACAAAACACCATTAAGTTTTTTGACTATATAAGGCAATTGGATGTACTGGCTGGTTAGATTCCCTCAAATAGTTGTAGAGTGCACTAAGACCACAACAATGCCATGTCACCCTTGGCAAAACATTACCAAAACACCATAATGTTCCTTAACTTTATTTGGCAGTAAAATTAGCCAAACACCATTGTGATCCCATCATAAGATTGTGTATGTTGTAAAAATTTGTAATTCCCCCTAAATAGTCACCTAACTTAGTCACTTGGATCATTACCTTCAGATTATAGAGAATACTGACCAAATTCTTTGTTGGGATTTACTTAGAATATTCTCATCAAGATACCAGGTACCAAGAATATGAAAATTCTGAAAGTTGTATAAACAGCCCCAAACTTTGCACATATGTCTTTGGAACATTCCTTAGCCTTTTATATGTGTTTGGTATGCCAAGACCATGTAAAAGTATAAATACTACTTTTACATTCAATAAATCATTAAGTGAAATCACATAATCTACTTGTCCTCCCAAATCACTTCCAATATCTCCAAGACTCTTACAACAGTGTAGAGGTTCATTAATTCCAAGCTGCTGGTATTATAATAGTCTCCTAATGGCTTATCTTGATTGCATCCACCAGCAGGACCAAATTATTTTTGATTAGTGATTTGAGGACTCATGATTGATCAATTCACTGCTAAGCTCTGCATCTCAGAATACTGTTATATTGGAGTCTAATATCAAAGCACTGATAAAACTGCTTTTAAGAGCAGTATATGTGAAAAAACTTGGTACATTCTATCAGAAGTGATGACTGATCTAAGTCAGGACTGATCTTGATTATGTTGCTCTCAAATGACCAAATATTCTGGACCAATAAAGTCATGAGAATTTAGTGCACAGACACACTATGGTCCTACCTGTAAGGAAATCCAGAATCATCCCACAGAAGGAATTGCTCTTGGTTCATATGCAGTAAAAGAAAAAGAAGAAAAAATGGGGAAAATTACTACCGCAAATTAGAGTACATCCCAATGGAGCAAGAACTTATGTAGATTATATTTTGACTTTCTGGCAATGAGGATATGTTCCATGGAGCCTCTTGTACAAATCTCTCAAGCCAGAAACCCCCAAAATGCTTTGAAACTTCAAAAGGATTTGTTAGATATTGTGGTATATATTATAGCAGAATATTTAATGCACAAGTCTTGATGTCTGCTGTCTATGGAGCTGAAGGAAAAGGTGCAAGGATCAACTAGATGGTTTTTATGAAATCTGAAGACACTGGGAAGATCAATTAGCCCTGCAAATCAACCTCAAGGTTGAAAATAACTGTCAGGAGAATAAGGACAATCAAAGCCCTTATTGAGGAGAATCTCACTGCAGGAAAAGCACCAATCACCATTGTACAAGTATATTCTGTTTAGACAAAAGCAGTTGTATCAGTCCCAATGAGTAGAAGCATTCTTAGAGTAGCTAGTAGGGTCTGCTCAAATAAGTGTAGACTGTATTAAGACTGTCAGAATGCTGTCAAATTCCTTTTGAAGAGCCACTCAAGTACTGTCAAGTAAACTTACTAATATAGCACTAGAATCAGCAAAAAACCACCACATTCCTGTCATGACATTGTGAAGAGGGTCAATAATTCCAGGCTACCAGCATTATAATGGTGTCATACCAGGATCTTGACAGCTGATCTGGATTGGATCCACCCACAGGACCAAATTATTTTTCATAGAGATATGTCCTCAATTGTTGCAGCATTTGCATATTCTGGCAATTTCTGCTGAGAATTTCTCTTTGGAAAGTATCAATTGGATGTGTCCCTCCCTTTTGAGGTAACTGCATGGAAGGTTGCTGTCCTTTCCTTTTGCAGTAGTTACAGAACAGGTTGCTGTTGCCTTTGTAGGGTCTTGGATACCTCCTTTGGTGGTTATCATTGCTTATTAAAGTGTTGTCTTTTTCCTTCTTATTAGCACTGGAGTTTCTTGCTTCTTCATCCAGGAGACTTCCATATATGCTATTTAAGCCTTGGTGAAACAAACATGTAAAATATGCTCATCAATGTCACAAAAACATGTGTGCAAAGCTTGGGCTTTTTGAACAACTTTGACTTTTCTCATATTCTAGGCTGCTGATGTTTTGATAGATATTATTCCAATTGAATCCTAACAGGGATTTTGGGCAGGAATTTGCAAAGATTTGTAGACTACAATCTTAGTGACTAAGCAAGGTGAATATTCAGGGGCATTTACAAAATTTACTTATTAAAGATCAAAGAAAAAGCTAGCCCCAAAATCCCAAATAGAGGTAGATTGTGTCATGTCTGAGCTTCTGTAAGATAATAGCAATACAATATGTGGAATACATTGAGGAAGTTCTAAGAATATGTGTGCAAAGTGTTGTGAAAATAATAGGAGTAATTGGTAGAGTTGACAGGCTGTGTTGCTCCAGTTGACAAAATACTGTATGCAAGAGTTGTGCTTGCATCTGTACCTGGTAGGGGTAAAAACAAACATATTGAGAATGCACAGGAAGGTAATGACAGCATGTCCAGAAACTTTAGAGTCTTTTGGAAAATTTGGAGAAAATGGTCAACAGAATTTTCACCGTCAATAAACAAAAATGTCTTAATAAGTACAATAACTATGCATACTAATAACTAGGCGCTAAGCAAACAATTTGCAACAAAAAATATTATATGAAGCATTAAGCAAGAACCATGCATTCCTAAACGCAACTTCCTCGAGGTCCCCAAGTTGACTTGAAATAGGATTGGTCACCTTAGAATATAACGAAAGTGCCAGCATGGCAAAAACCAGAGTATTTATGTGGCTATGGACAAATAGCGGGTGTCTAGATTGAATAATCCGGTAAACTTGACTAAAGTATGCGTGATAAATTAAACATGACTTCATAATACTATAGTCACCTCACACATTCATAGGCAACATGTAAGGTTGATAAAGGGAGCTTCCAAGGAAGCATTGGATCCTATATCCTTCCAACAACTTTCCATCTTCCGCCATTTCCGAAGGATGACAAAATGCGAGAAAGATAGGAGCCGAAAAGTACAATGCAAGCACAACATCATTAGCCCGACCGACCACACACACCAAGAAACACCGATTAAAGTCAATCTATAATGACTTTATTTAAGGCAAAGGATTGGATGCATCTTTTCCTTACACCACCCGTTTACTTAAACACGGGAAGGATACATCATGACACGGACAGAGGCGCCGAAGGAGTGAGGGGGCAAGTTGCTTCTGAACTTGGCCTTGACAACTCCGGAGTTTCCGTGAGGGCGGGTGACACGGCCCCAGATGACTCTGACCTTGGATCCGTTGATCTCACGCTTGGCACGGTAGACATAGGCTACTCTCTTGCCAAGGTAGAATTGGGTGTCCTCCTTGGTGGCGACGTTCTCGAGTTGGATCAAGGAGGTGTTGACTCTTTGGTTACGCTTGGCGCGCTTGAAGCCTAGGACGCGACCCTTGGAGTAAAGACTGAATGAACAGAAAGGCTAGGTTAGAACGGTGAATGAACTAC